>BMAU01021073.1:600000-761412 GCA_019973935.1 Trichonephila clavipes | reverse complement strand
GTTACGTATTGCTTTGGCCACATTCTGGTAGAAAGTGCACGCCTTAGACGAATGAGATGAAAGAAATCTATATTCGGGCCAGTTGTTAAGGGCTTTTATCTGGTCTTATGTTGTTTGCGGCTTGTAGAAGAAGGTATTACTGAAACTCCTTTACGGTAAACTGTGGTCCTTTTTGCACTTGATCATTGTCTATCACCAATAATCCTTATGTAGTTTCATAGAGAGTGAAACTTTTAATCAATCAAGGTATTCACTTCTACACTATAAAAGTGATGTCTTTAATTTCCAATGTATTGGTAAAACAATATCATTTCCCCTAAAACCAGTGCTTTCAAACTCTCAACATTCGCGACCCAATATTCAATCATAATTTACATCGCTCCTCCCGTAATACAATAACAATGTACTGAATTTAATAATAATATACTTTGTCACTAAACCTGCAATACGACTTTAACCTCTTAAATGCCCCTTGCATATATAAGCGTCTCGCTCAGCTAGTGTGTTAATTACCCTGGACGTATATATACGTCTTTTCGAAGTACGATCTTTTTCTATGCACTGCTATCCATAAAATTATTTTTGAAGGCTTTGGAATGGAATAAAAATGACCATAACATATTGTTTGGTGAAGGATTAACTTATTTCAGAGAATTTGCTTAGTTTTATTCCTTCTCCCCATACACCACATATGCCACATAAAATGCGAAATCACGTAACTTTTAATTGGTAGTTAAGGGAATAATTATAAATCGCACAAATCAGTGGCGTAATGGAGTATAGGCCCCTTCCCTCTACAAAATCAGGACTTGAGCCTTAAGCTCAAATACGTGCAGGACGTCAGTCAGGCTTCAGGCCCCTAGAATCACACCCCCCCCCTGCACAATGAGGATTCGGGTGTGTACGTTACGCCGCTGGTACAAATCATCAAGATACATGTTAAATTTTGTGAATAGTTTTGTATACGACAAGCCCATGAAAAGTCACTAGTATTTATTAAACTTTCTGTTAACTTAGAATTAAAATTAGTTACCAAATACATTGAGCAGTACTAATGCGTTTTTAAGTGTATTTTATTACGTCAGAATGTATTTTGTTGGTTTACTTTCAGTAAATTAACAATTATTTTAAATTATCTTTTGTTTTCAAATTTCTAATACTCTCGCGCCGCCCTTGTAGGGTTAACACGCCCCTTTAGAGGGGTGCGCCCCACAGTTTGAGAAACGCTGCGCTAAAACCATTGCAGGTGAAACTTCCTTCCTACCTCTAGCACTAATTGCCATAAATAGATTGGTGTCATTTAAATAGGTATATATATTATAGAAAATATTAAAATTAAATATTATGAATAAATCGCTTAATGGGTGTCAAACTCAAAAGATGACTCTCGCCAAGCGAACAAGATTTAACTTCAGTCTAAAATAAATCGCTCTCAATGAATACACTTCTCTGACTGTGAGAGATATAACTATGACAGCTGGTGTAATCGTATTAAGCGTTTTAAGAACATTTCAAAATTCTAGATCATCGTCTCCAAAAAGAAAAGAAAAATGTGGGCACAGGTAAAAAACCACTCCAAGAACAGATAAAATTTTAATAAGTAGTATCAAAATAAATCCAAGAAAGACATGCATAGACCTTTGAAAGGATTTGTTGAATAATGGTTTTGAAGTGAGTACCTCAACCGCACGGAAAAGGCTTCTGAAAGGTGGCCCTTCTTAAGGCAACAAGACTGAGGTAAAAAATATTTCTAACCCAGAAAATAATAAAATAACGCTTAGCATAGACCAAAAAATACCGATAATGAACTGTTAACGCTGGAAGAAGGGACTTTTGAGCGATGAAACATTTAATTGAGCAGATATTCAAATCAAGTGTAGTTAGACGAAGTGAAGAAACATTTTTACCAGATCATATCCAACGAATTGGAAAACACCCTTCTGAACAGATGTTTGGGAGTTTTTGCACAATAAATGGCCCTGGAACCTTTGTTACTCTTAAATACATGATGAATTCTGTCAAATATATAGAGATATTATCTAGTGGGATTGTTCCATTTATGGAAAAATTTGATGGAACATTTCAACATGACTTAGCCCCTTGGCAAAGCTTGAAATTGGTCCATAATTTTATGCGGGAAACAAAACAAAAGTATTCGATTGGCTGGAAAAAATTCCTCAGATTTAAATCTTATTTAAAACTGATGGCGAATTCTCAAGAATCGTTTCGCTAAGATGAATCTCACGACAACAGAACAAATGATATATATAAAAAGAGCTATGCTAGTATGTTTCCAAGATGATAAAATAAAAAAAAACATGTTTACTATTCTAGTGGAATCCATCCCAAGACTGGTTAAAAAGGTCATTTCTGATAAATGAAAACATACTTCGTACTAATATACTGACTTTTCGGTCTATTTAAGGTATATAATGATCAAAAGCTAAGGTTTTAGAAAAAGATAACTTTTTCCCCATCTGTACTAATTAATTTTAACAGTATAGTATATTATTGTAAGCCAAAATATTGGTGGGGAGGCATAAAGTTCACACACCACACGCTGCCCGCGCGTTTCACACCCGTGCTTATTGTTTCAAAAATTTCAAAAAATTGAATACCTGTTTTTAAGAATTCACTTTATTACTATGCAGATTATATCTGTTGCAAAGTTCCTTTAAACAACCTTTTGGTGTTTTTGCTCTTAATTTATCTAAATAACGTGCTATGTTATGAAATATCATAAAAAAGACACATTTGCTTATTACATAGTTATTTACCAATACATTCTGCTTTCAATTTAACTAACAAGGGAGGGCGCGACTAAGGAAATTCATTTGGGATCGAGACTTGGTGTAATAGTAGCACTCCTTTAGGGCGTTCACCCCTCAATGTAATTCCTCCGAATGGTCAGTCAATTCAGAGAAAAAAGCCTTCGAAATTCATGCTTAGCTTTTATACAATTACATTTTAATTTTCCGCAACGAGTTCGTAGCTTGATCATTAAATCGTCTGCTTACTACGCGCGAGGTGTAGGTTCGATTCCGCGCGATCAACTTTTCTTCTTCAATTCATTTAATTATTATTTAAAATTAAATAAATATATTTATGAAAAGTTTATTAAATATTAAATGATATTTTTTGTAATTATTTTGCATTTTATAAGGTAAAAAAAAAATTAAATATATATCTTAAATTATTTATTAGTAAAATTATTTAAAATTATTATTAATTAAAAATATTCAAAATATGAATAACTAAAAGTGTTTAAAATTATTATTAATTAAGAATATTTAAAATAATTATTAATAAAAAGTATTAATAATTTAAATCAGTGAATTAATTAATATGTATTAAAATTAACTAATTAATTATTATTTATTAAAATTAACTAATTAATTAGTATTTATTAAAGGTAACTAATTAATTAGTATTTATTAAAGGTAACTAATTAATTAGTATTTATTAAACTGGACTAACTAATTAATTCGTATTTATTAAACTTAACTAACTAATTAGTATTTATTAAAATTAACTAATTAATTAGTGTTTATTAAAATTGACTAATTAATAAATATTTATTAAAATTGACTAATTAATAAATATTTATTAAAATTGACTAATTAATAAATATTTATTAAAATTAACTAATTAATAACTATTTAGTATGATTAATTAATAATTATTTATTATAATTAATTAATTAATACCTACCTATTACGATTAAATAATTATTATTAGGCATTAGTATTAATAAGAAATATTATTAATTTATTATAGAAGTTATTGCTAATTTATTATTAAAAATATTATTCTTTTATTATTATAATTATGATTAATTTATTATAGAAATTATTCAAATAAATTTATTAAAATTATTTAAATAAACTTTTTGAAGTTAAATAAATTTATTTTAAAAGAACTTATTAAATATTTCATGAAATTATTAAGTGATAAAAATAATAATATATAAAAATACATATTTTTATTATATTAATTATAAAATAATTAATTTAATATAATAATATATTTTACAAACTATTTATATTATATATATAATTTAATTCATAGTATATTGTATTTCATATTATAAAACTACTTGTAACTAACTTTTTTGTAAAATATCATTTAATATTTATTATATATTTTATTATAAATATTATTTATTATTATAAATATATTTATAAAATTTAATATAATTATTTATATAATTACAGTAAATTTTTCATTTTATAAAATACAAAATAATTACAAAAAATATCATTTATATCATTATAAACCTTTCATAAATAAATTTATTTAATTTAAAAAATATTATAATGAATTGAAGAAGAAAAGTTGATCGCGTGGAATCGAACCCAGACATCGCGCGTAGTAAGAAAACGTTTTACCAATTAAGCTACGAATTCGTGACGGAAAATTAAAATTAAATTGTAGGAAAGCTAAGCATGAATTTTGAAGGCTAATTTCTCCGAATTGACTGGCCATTCGGCGGAATTACATTGAGGGGTGAACACCCTAAAGGAGTACTACTATCGCACTAAGAGTCTCGATCGCAAATGAATTTCCTTAGTTGTGCCCTCTCCTGGTAAAATAAAAATTAGTAAGGGTTTATTATGAATGTTTAGATGGTTAATAATATTTTCCTAAAAAAAATTGTAAGAAAATATTAACGTTTGCTGATATTTGTAAAACTTTAAAGCGACTAAATGCATTTCTTTAATACGAATACCATGTTTAAAAACATTTAAGCGAAAATTAAAGTTCTAAGGAAGAAATTGATTTCCCGAATTAGAGAAATCAAAGAGATTTTCAAAATTTTATTTTTTTAAAAATTTTAAGAAAATAATAATAATAATATTTTTTTAGATTCTTACTCGAAAATACTTTTGTTTTCTATCTGAAAGAAAAAAAAGTGTTGATTTCACATGCAAAAGAAAACTTGCTGCAAGCACTATGGGTATATTTTCTCAGAAAAATTCATAAAAAAAATCAATTTGTTAGTAAATCTTTTTGTTTAAATAAATATTTTCCTCTTAATTTTTCTATTACAATCTTTCATTTATACTCTAAGAGATTTTTGCATAAAAAGTGATTTATGTGCTTAACTCTTCTTCTGGTGCACCTCAGAATGAAACATAATCAAGCGCGGCCTGAGAGGCCACCGACACAATTTGACCTTCGCCCTAACAAATTTTAATTCAAAACACCAGTGAAAAAATTAAATACATCAAATTGTACGAAAAAACCAGTTTAGTGAACAAAATGAAACTTAAACTAAAACAGCCAATATTGCTTATTTGGAACAAGATCCTTTTGCTGGCTTCTTAGGCTAGCTGGCTCGACGGAGGGTTAATTAAACTTTTAAATATTTTGAATTATTTAATGAAAAATGTATATTTCTTTATGAACAAAGACTTGTGTGTGTGTGAGATTTTTTTTACATGTCTTTAATAATACAAAATACTTATTATAAACTTTAAATTGATATATTGAATATAATAAACATGAATCGTAATATTAAGATAAGTTTTCTACATCAATTGCAAATTATGTTTCCAGTAAGAAATCAAATTGTTACACTATATAAAGTTTCTGATATTCACACGTATCACGTAGAAATACACCGTATTCAAAAAAAGAATACAGCATTTTATTTTATATTTTTTTTGGTATCCAGCTTGTAGAGGGTGGTGAAAATCGCCCTGAAAGCTACTAGATACTCTTAAGTTTTTTGAAATGTCCTCCTTTTCTGTGTGCACAAAATTGTTATCATGATGCCTGCCCAATAAAAGAAGGCATTTTATGATGTGTAATACTCAAAAACAATGTCTGTTATCACAGTTCACCGCAACTTTCGGCGACAGTTTGGGGTCGATCCACCGGACAAGAACTCAATTAAACGTTGCCATACACAACTAATGGAGACATATTGCCGAGAGATGCAAAAGGACCGGGTGACCGCGTTCGGATAGTCTTTTTTGGATCCGATGTATTTCTTCTCTCTGTGTCATCTAAGATTCATACATTTTACAGGAACACGCAATTAATTACTTCATAAAGAAATATTATTGAATATTGTATTTCTGTTTCTCACAAGCGATCACAAAGTTCTTATTATGGAATTTGAACATACATTTGAAAGCTAAATAGAAAGAAAAGTACTTCTTCATACAAAAAACATCTCTTTAAATGTTTTAGAAATTAACGTTTTTATTTTCACCTGATACTTTATTTCTAAAAGAAATCAAATTTGATCTAGTTTCTATATATTGCACTTTCCCCACTATTATATAACCACCAGAAAAAATATTTCTACACTCCGAAATAGTTGTAGAAATTTATTACATTTATTAAATCGCAAGCAAACATATCAAAGAACTCAACACAAACATCGCGATACTAAAATAATACCATTATCCATCAGTATGTTTTTTCAAGAAGTTTTCCTTTACTGTTCTTAAAGGTTTCCCAAAGGAAATACCTCTTATTTTTGTTCTGAGGGAATCTTAGAAGGCAGGATTATATGCTGTAAATGCCCGGAATCCGTCTTTCCGTCAGAACTTCCTGAATCCCGGTCACCTCGCAGAATTTTCGAAGATATCAGTTGTTCTTGACACGTGATTATAGCTCCAGAAACGTAGGCGGATGAAGAGCACATTCATATTCTGGGACATAGACTCATAATGGTATGAGAAGGGTCACATCCTTTGGAACTGGAAGTAATGCAGGAAGTGTCTTGTACATTCTTGAGAAAGAAAGTTCGCTTCTTTAGATGGATCTCTTTCTAAGAAAATATGATATTCTACGTTAGCTAATTTTTGGTTTACTTTTTATTTGTTTTTTTCCGCGCAATAAATATACATATTTTTTTAATCTTTAATAACTATTCATTAAATTTTCCCACCAAATTTAAAATATTGATGCTTCTTTTTTCGATTAAAGTTGATTGAATCTTTAAAAAGAATTATTCAATTGCTTTATAAAGAAAATATGTGACATTTATTTTATATTAATAATTTACTGAAAAATGAATTAATTTACATTACATTTCAAAGAAATAAGTGAACTTATTTTAAAGTTTAATGGGATGTTTGAGTCTTACGTAACACTTTGCATTTATAAATACTTGCACTACACGATAGAATTTTTATTATATTCCAATCTCTCTCTCTCTCTCTCACTTCACTAATACTTTTGATCTTATATTCTTATTCTAATTAGTCTTATTACTGCAGAAAATTGTAAGATTCTAAATCTATAATTTAACAGCTTAATTATATACAATGCTCTTTTAAATCTATATTCAATATACATGATTTTATTTTAAATTTTTGTGTAATGCAGCATTTTGATGGCACAATACCCTTTGATCAAGACAAAAGTTCTTATAGAGCGATAAATATCAAACACTTTGGATTAACGGAATATTTCCACTGTATCTTTACATATAATTTGTTGGATGGGTTTATATAAACATTTTCTAATCACAACAATTAAAATTTCTCATTACTAAATATAAAGTAAAATACTAACTTCATTTTTTAAAATGTAATTATTATTAGCGTGTATAAAAAAATTGCTAGATTAGCATGGTAAATGAATTTTTTTTAATTATTATTTAAGAATATTTTCTGGAAAAAAAATTCAAATAAAGTTTCTTATTTAAAAGATTTTAAATAATATGATTTTAACATCTCTAACTTATTTATATATTGAATAATCAAATTGAAGAACATCTAAAGACGAAAAGTTTATAACACGTTAAAGTATCAAAAAATAATTTTTTTAGTATTTGAGGTATATAGCTATGCATTTAAAAATTAAAGTGAAATGTAATTTTGAAAATATTAGTTAATTATAGTAAATTTAAGCAATCTATTAATTTGAATCCTGAACTATAATATCATAACTGATTTCAATTTTTGGAAATTTATTTCAATTTTTTTGCCAATATGAAAAGTTATTTAAAAACTTTTATACAATATACTTTGTTCGTCAGAATATACAATATAGATGCGTTTCTCTTAAAACAGTTGTAATTTAAACAGTGTATTATATTTATTTACTTTATTTTATTTAAAAATTTATTTTATAGCCAAAATTTGCGAAATTTCTAATCTTATAAATCTGAAATGCTTGCTTTCATTATAGCAGCGTACTAAATAAGGACATGGCAAGTATCTAAACTAAAAATAAAACGTTGGAAATTATCTATTATCAAGCAGAACAATTATAGTGTAGTTTAATAATGGCTTTTTATGATTACGTTGTAATTATGTGTCTTACATTCGGTAATCTGCCAATTGATAGTTATAATTATGCATCTTAATTTAACTTTATATATAGTTCAAATCAACGCTACTTTTCTCTGTGGTTTGGCAGAAATAATATTTCACCGAATCAATGATCCTAGAAGTCGTATAATCCTAAATTGCTTTTTAACCACGATAATTAATGCTATTAAAGTGAAATATGAATATAGTTAAGTGACTACCCCTCCGCAAAGAAAAAAAAATTCTCTTGCAGTGTTTATTCATAGTAGAGGAAATTGAGAGTTTATGTCATTAGCCTATATATAATAGTCCACAGTTAGAGGAATTGTTTTGTGCATCAACTGTACAAATCTTTTAGAATTTTTTTAAAAAATAATATTGCATTCCCTATTTTCTCTTTTATGCACCTTTGTGTATATATTTTTAGTCTAATCTTCGTACAGTTGAATAAATTCAAATTTTATTTATATGTTTAAGCATAAGAAAACTTTATACCATGGGTACTCAGCCTTTTTACCGGCCAAGCAATATACATATTATGGTATTTCACGCAGGCCGCAGCAAGAAGATTATGGGGAAAGAAGATTATGGGGAAAACACTATAAGCTAAAAGCAACATGAGATAGGGCAAAACTTTTAAAATTATTAAAACTGATTTTTTTCGGCTTTCATTTTAACAATATATCAACCCTTTTACATCAAACAAAAAAAAGTTTACTTTTTTGCAATTTTACTTAATTATAGGGTAGTTTCGGTTTGCTTTCATCTACCATCAAGCCTCTTGTTTACATTCTATAATCAAAAATAGCAAAGTGATAGATTTGACTGCTTGATTAATAGAACTTCGTCCTAAAATTTTTAGTATATTGGTCTTAAATAACTAATCTTAGTGCAATGTGCCCTGATTGGGCATCTTAAGACCCACGCGCCGCAGGTTGAGTATCACTGGTTAAGATAATTCTTCATAATTTTAAAAAAGTAAAAAAAAATTTCGCAAAAAGGAAGCATCATATTATATTAGTTTGTAAAATTTTATTCCTCTTTGACACATAAATTTCTACTAAAATATTTAAAGCTGTCCATAAATATTTGTACTGTTTCAAGAACTAATTCTCTGAGATTTGATAAAGCCGTAATAACCTTGTAGAAATATGTTTACAAAAAGTATACAAAAACACATATATTTTAATAGTATAAGGTATACTATATAAGTATTTTGGTTTATGATATAGAAAATCCGACCTTTTTTGTAAATAGAAAACAAAAGAGATGGAATCAGCACTTATAGTTTTTAGTGTTCTCCTCTTTCGTGAAAAGTAACTCTAGACTACAAATTTTTACAACAGTACAATCATACATCATTGTTTACTTAAGAGCTTAATGTTCAATTTAATATGATACTGTATTTCGTGGAAAAAACCCAAATCAAGCCTGAAAACGTCTCTATGTATTTCCCACAGTATGTTTTGGTTTTTGCTTTCCACTCTCTCTTCAAAAATAAAACTATTTTTACTTCTTCATTAAAAAAAAAGTTGCGACGCCATTTCTCTGGATGCCTCTTTTTTTGCACTATAATATATGTAATAAATCCGGGCTTTTCATTTTTCTATTCACAGACATTTTTAGATAAGCCGTTATCATTACTGTTTTAATCCTTTCATGTTCATAGACAGTTTTGTGGTTTATGCACGCTATCCTGAACACTGCGTACCTTTAACAGCAATCCATCGGTACAGTGGGATGAACACAAAGACTGTGCATCTCCCGAATGAAGTACCTTTGGTTTGTGTTGAGAAGAGTCTTTTCAGTTTTAGCAACGAATCCGGACGGCAGCTTAAATGAATGGAGGTAGAGAAAGGGTTTCATTCTACTAACAGAGAATGAAATCGTTGGTGGTTCTAGAGCAGGGGTGGGCAGACTTTTCAAGAGTATGGGCTACTTCTAATTTTTCAAGGTGTTAGTGGCGTACACACAAAGAGAGGGGAATGGTCCACGGGTTCGGAGCCTCTCCCATAGCCCTTGATTTTTTTTTACCAATTGATTATTATCTTATGTATATAGTACGTAAAACTTAATTAAGAATTTGTTATTAATAATTTTTTTATTAATTAATAAAATTATTTATTTAGTAATTTATTTTTTACTTCCGACAATCTACAAAATCGAAAAAAAAATGTTTGGCTGTGTATTAAGGTATGATAGGAGAATGGTAGATTTTCTACCCCCCCCACACTCCTCCTTGAAGAATTCTAGTGTCAGCCAATTCCCTGTGTCGAAGGTGTAGTAAAGTAGGACAAGGTCTACAATATTTTAATAATAAAAACGGAATATGTACTTACTTGCAGAAATAAAAAAAGCAAAACGGAAGATACAAACATAATAACAACAGCCACAAAAATAATATCAAATGATGCATTTATTATTAAATAATTCAGAAACAAATAAAACATTTCCATCTGATGTTTAAGTTGTTGGTCAGTAAAAAATTTACAGTGTGCATACTTCTCAGCCAATCTTGAATATATTTCCGTATATAATTACTAATTACTAAAATCTTCAGACGGTCACCCAAAAATGTCTTGGCGGTCCAACAGTCGATCGCGATCGATGTTATGCCCACCTCGGTTTTAGAGTATTCGTGTGAAGAGGTATTGTATTGGACAGCTTCATATATGCGACAGTAGCTCACTTACCATTGATCCACACTTTATTTTTATCAACAACAATGTACGTCCACAGAGGACCTTTGCTGTTCAAGAAATTATAGAAACATAGGATATCCTAAGAATGGATTAGCCAAAATACTCCTTTAATTCTTTAATTAAAATCCCATCGAGCAAGTGTAGAATTCTTTGGGGAGATGCCTGGTAGCAAAATTGTATTCTCCGTAGAAACCAGGCGGCTAAAAATGTACTCCTTCAAGTGAGGAAAGTCTTACACTTTAATAAGATTTTACATGTGAATTAGATTATCCTGGAATATTTTTATTAAAAAATATTTCAAGAAATTGGGTTAAAAAGTTTAGCCTTATATATATATACTAACGTCTTTTGAAAAATTAAATATATAACTGACATAGATTCTGAAAATTTTTATTCCTTGAATAGATGCAAATGATATAACTGGTTATTAAATTTTAACTCATTATGCATGAATGCAAAATTTACCAAATATTATATATTCTCTTAAATAATATTATAAAATTTTGTAAATTTATAATTTCCTAAGAGCTATGTGTCCTACGGCTTACGTAGAGTTCTACAAAATATAAAACACATATTATAAATTAGTACTTCTTTATTAGAGTTATACCTGCAAAGTATATTCCCATTGATTAAAAGACATAATCCTGATAAGGGTTTTCTAAACACGCTAATGCAGTGTTTCTCAAACTGTGGGGCGCGCCCCTGGGGGGGCGCGATAACCTTGCGAGGGGGGCGCGAGCATATCGAAAATAAAAGATTTAAAAAATAATTAATTTACTGGAATGAATTAAAACAAAATACTTTCAGACATAATAAAAAAATGCACTTTTACTCTGATATAAGTTATAGGCGATATTAAATCATCAAAAAAAAACTTCTTGAATACTTAATTAGCTATCTTTGATCCTATAATCAAATAAGAAATATTTTATTTAATTTGCTGTAATCCCATGATGAGAGAGTTTTTATTACGTTTTCTTTTTTGAAACTAACATTCTACTCTTTCAGAGAAAAAACAGATCCCAGATCCAGAATCGAAAAAATTTAGAAACATAAAAAATTCATCACTGTCATTATTTTTGAAATACTGCACATTATAGCTGTAATTTGTTTGACCTTCTAAGTTATCGGCAGTTAGTTATGACCCTGTCTTATGTGTTTATTTCTCATTTAGGGAAGTTGTAAGTAATGTATTTCTCTGTTGCGCTTTTTTCCATGCAAAACAGTTTTATGATATTTGGAAAACTACGGAGAGCACACACACTTTGATGGATTACTTGACCAAGACTTAGACCAAGATGAGTATTTTCCAACATATAAAGCATAACAATTGTTTTTAGCAGTAACATAATATTATCATAATGAATACACTTTTTACCCGGAAGTGGTCGCGCGGGACACACAGATCACGAAATTGTAATTCTGGTAAAACTGTTTATTTGTTACCAAAGAAAAATTGAAAAATCCTTGAAAGTAGGTAGGTAACCTTTCTCTTAAGTAAATTATTCTCTGGAATCACGATTTGTATATTGTACAATAAAATAATTATTAAAAAAATGATTGGGGTTACTCAATAACTCCGCTCGACCGTATCGATTGCGCGCCTGCACCCGGGTTAAAACATGTTTAAGTCTTTTTGCTTTAAATATTAAAAATAATACAATAATCCTTCATCGGAATTTTATATTATTGTTCATTATTTAACATCAATTATAAAAGCTAATTCTGTGAGGCTTAAAATTAAAATTCGCTTAAAACTAATTATAATTTGAGCAATCATTTTAAAAAAAAAAACACTTTACAATTTTGTAAACATTGTCGCGCCCTTGGCTTTACTCTCTTTACAATACAGCTATTATATCAAGAATGTTTTATTTTCTTATAAATGAACTCCTGCAAAGAGCGGGTACTTCGGCCGGTATACTTTTAATGCATCAGTGCTGCACAGAGTATTTTGTAACTAATTAATTAATACCAAATTAAGAACAAGTTTAATAAGTATTAACGATTTCCATGGGCTTGTCTTGCAAAGCAAAGTTTTTATAAGGAATGCTTATGATTAAAAATTGTCCCTCTGAGTTATTTTTCTATATTTAGCAGATATCCATATTTTGTCTTCAAAGCAGTCGCCGCATTTTGCAATATGTTCAATTTAAAAATTAGAGAAAGGAAAAATAACATAATAATTATCCTATTAATTAATTAATTATTTTGCTTAAAATAGTAGCATTCAAAATTTAATACTTATGTTATTAATTTGTATGGTTTATAATTAAAATCTCATATTGTAGCTTTAGCGTCAAAGTGCATGATTATTGTATTTAGTGCTTTATTAATGTATAAGGGGGGGGCGCGATAAAAATTATGATTGAAAAGGGGGGCGCCAGTATTGAAAGTTTGAGAAGCACTGCGCTAATGAATTGTTTTAAAATATGTTGGGAAATAAAATAAATGGAGACAAAATAGTCTTCTAAAACTTTGTTTTGGTTTTGCTTCGTAACATGTATGAGGTAATTTTTGATTATATTACATTGTTTAAACTATATTTGAACTAATCTAATGTTTATCTGAATTATTATTGAACAAATTTTTTATTTTTTATTAAATTAAGAAAAATAGTTTTATATCGAGAATAAAAATATGAAATTAAAAAATGGCTTACGTTTCTTGTAAAATCTATCACAGTTAGTTAAAAATAGAAAAAGCTAAGGCTAACTGATTCAGTTAAAAAAAGTTACTAAAAAACAACCGTTATGTTAAGTGATACAGTATAATCTCGAAACTCAACACTTTTTTTAATAACTCGGCAGACTGTTTAACTTAGCCACGAGCTTGCAGGTCAGACAACAGGTCATACACATTTCTTTAAAAAATAGCCAGTTTTCGCGAATTCAGCTATTTAATGCTCTTTACGGACAGCTTTATGTCATCGAAGTAATTTTCTGAGGATGTCTGATCAGGTAAATTACTGAGTACTACGTCTTCATTAAGTTTCATTTTCATGTAGTTAATGCTCTATGTCTTCTTAAAGTACTTACTTTTCCTTTGTTTAAGGGTATTTGAGCAGTTTATTTTCTGTTATATCATCAAGTAAATAATACATACACACTCGTGCTTGTTCCTTTTTTAATCCCAATCTCTCGATAATCCGGTATTGTCACAAAATCGACCACCCTTTGGCCTTATTAAGCCACGGTTTCTGGACGTTTCTGCAATAATAAAAATAAACACAATTTCAGTTCTATTAAACCAAAAATTTTGTTTCAGATTCAACAAAATTTGTAATCTCGGACGTGTTTTGGACTATTATTTATGCAAGACGCGTAACATTCCAAGCGAGTAAGATTTTGATTTCAGAATAATTGTTAAGAAAGAAAAAAAGAGTATTCATAAAAATGAAACAAATTCCCTCTTGCATTCACTTTCTAAATTTTATTAGGAATAAAAAAATACTTTGTATCTTTCTCTCTCTCTCATCTTAGTGAACGTATAGTAAAGCAAAAACATTATAAAATATTCGTGTCCATCATCGTACGTGCTCCTAGCACAAATATTCATGGACTGTTTATGGCCTTTGTGCAAACGTAAACAATGCTGAGAGATGGAATGAACAGTTCTGAATGGAAAACTTTTTCAAGAAAAAATGCGGCCTTTTTTCTATGCATGTTTAAAAGAAAACTCAGCCTTGTGTTTTCTTGAAATGCAAACATATGTAGAAAAGTTTAAAATTTGCTATTGCTCTTCTAAAGTATAAACTTTTGTACCGAATACATATAATAATAGTAATGATTCTGTGTTCATTTTAGCTATTAATAGCATGACTTGTATTTGAGAGAACTCAAGTGAAACCTTTGTATTTAACTGTGATTTGGGGTATTTAAGTGTATCTTTGATAGCTGCATTTCTTTGAACTATATACAGTGAAAATCGTTTAACACGAAACTGAGGGTACAGAAATAGTTTTTGTGTTAAAGGATAATTGGGGAAGAAACATATAGTCAGCAAAATTAAGTTTATTAGAGTATACTTTATTGATATAAATGTGCACAAAATATTCAGAAATTTGTTCTTTTTTCAATTCCTGCTATTAGCTCACACTCTTTATATATTTATCTTAGTGGAATTTTCAATCGTTAATAAAATACATTTTGAAGAGCTCGATTGAGCTGAAATTTTATATACATGATTAATTTGGATGAAAATACAATAATTTAATTTTTATTAATGAGAATTAATTGATTAAAGCTAATTATTCAGAGAATTACAAATTCAGCCATGTTGGCATCATTTTTGGTGACTTGTGTGAAAATTTTAAAAGTTTTTTTCTCACATTTTAAAGCTCTCATTTGAGCTGAAATGTTCTACACACTATTGCTGTGGGTAAAATACGATAATTTAATTATAATTTATTAAAATTAATTGAATGAAAATAATTATTTAACCCCTTATCTACCGCTTAATGATTTACTGCAGTTTTTTTTTCATGCAATAATTTTTTTTTTGATCACTACATTGAAAATTAAGGGATATACATAAACAAAATTCCCAACTTTGGAAAGTTTAATCCGTTAGAGCTAATTCATTAATTAAAGATATTCAACTGTAAAATTAATTATATATACTGTTCACTTAAAACAAATAGTCAAATCGTTTTCTAAAGTCTTCATTAACATACAAACAAAATAAGACACTGAAATTTTGGCATAAACTATTTTTTCAAGGCAAAAAATGATAAACTTTGCAATCCGCTGAAAAAGCCGTCAGCTGAAAGCGTAATTTCTGCTATAAAACTATTCCCCGTCCCCGCTAAAATAGTCATCATAGAACCTGAGCTGCAATACATCTTGGAAGAGTGGATTTCAAAGAATATTCCTGCTAAGTATCGTTAAAATATTCGAACAAATAGTTATTCTATGTAATTTTAAAGTTAGTTGTACTTATAAGTACCGTCGGTAGATAAAGGATTAAAGAATTACAGATACACACAGCTTCGTTGGTTTCATTTTTAGCGACTTGGGTCAAAACTTTAATTAATTTTTTCTCACATTTTAAAGCACTCAGTTGAACTGAAATTTTATATGCACGATTATTTTGGATGAAAATACGATACTTTAATGATAACTATTAAAAATAATTACCACTTAATGTTGTGATTTTGTCATATGTTTATACATATTTATATTAATTGCAATTACCGTAAAATCCACCTTTGGGCACACAAAAAAAAGATCGAAAATTATGTGTGCATGAAGCCGGGTATAAAAACTATAGCTTTAAAAATAACAAAACGGAGGGGCATAAAACATTTACTTCTAGATATATCCAAACACTGTTTATTTAAAAGAAATGGCTTGTCTTATGAAATTAAAGAGTTGTAGTTCTAGAAGTATACTATCTTTTCAAAAGTCTGGGATAATACCTGGAATAAATGGCTTCATAACATAAAAAAAATGTATACTAATATTTCAGATTTCTTAGTTAAAGAGAGGGTGCGCGTTATACGGCTAATATATCTAAAAATTTAAAAAAAATTAGCTTGAAAGTATCGGTGCGCGTTATACGCCGGATTTTATGGTATTTAATAAAAAAGGAGCTAAAATAAAAATTTTCTTTGTTGATCTAAGTAGGAATTGAATTAAGATTTTTTTATATTACTTGTTTTTATTATTGTTGATAAAAAGTAACGTTAGCAATACCATCTTTACAGATTTCTGTTTTTGATCTACTACTTTAAGAAGCTCCATCTTCATTTTAAGTAAAGTAGCAGTTAGCTTTCCATTGGAAAGCTTTGTCATTGCGTTCGTAAAAATTTTCTTCTAAAATCGACGGGGAAAAAAAGGCTCACACCAAACTCACTGATTTTACTCGTTATACTCGTTACCAAACTCTGCCTTATACTCGTTACCGAATTCCAAACATTCCATTTGATGAGTGATGAGATTTTTTTTGTGTGGCGTTTGTAGGGGTGGTAGGTGAAAGTATCTAAGATAAAAAAAATTGGCTCCTGTCACAGGCTATTTCGTAGAATCAAAAGCTTCCTTTCTACTAAACATATGAAATTACCTCCCGTTCATTTATACCCCTCTTAAATATCGTCTACATGGCTGGTGTTTTCCGTATTTTGTTCATTCCTAGAGGGGAATACTTTTCTCGTTAAGCGATTTTCGTTTCGTGTTAAGAGAAACAAACTGCATGAAAATACGCAGTAGTTTGTCGGGGTCGTTGTATTATTTCGCGTTAACCAATATTTCATCTCATTCGTTTTCGCGTTAAACGTATTTCATTGTAGTAACATTTAAAAATTATGGTTTTTCAGAATTTGAAGCGATACCATATACAAACGAATACGATGTTTTTGAGACTAAGAATACGTCTAAATGTATAAATAATGAATTGAAAAAGGTCTTAAGAAGTTTCTATATGATATTTGACTATTTAAGTATTTACGTTTTAAAATATTAACGTCTTATTTTGAAGCCTTTTTGGCAAATATAATTGCAATACTGTAATCATTATTTATTAACTTAATTTTAAAAATTTTAAAAAAGAAATTAATTTATTTGTGTACTTGAATGTTTCAGAATATCCTTAATGAAATTATTATTGGTTTTAGATTAGATAAAATGAATTCGGGCTTATGTTTCTAGGAGACGTTTTTCTTTTTCATTTAGAAAATCAAAATTGATTTTATAATAAAATGAGAAAAGAAAGAAGATAGCACTGCTCTTTTCGTAATTGTATTGATCTTCAATAAATTATAATTATCGAGATCAAATGATAATAGCAGTGGAATTAGTGATTAAAATCTCGTTTTATCTTTTCGATTCAAAGGTAAACTTTTATTTAAATAGTTTGATATTTTTTATTCTTTAAAGCAGAAAAAAATGCCATTATCTTTTGATTTTTTTTTCTTATTTATAATTACATTTTAAATACTTTGAGAAGGAAAGTTTTTTTCCCGTAGATTTTACTTCTCAGCAGAAACCAATGCATTTAAGATTCTATTTATTGGAAAAATAATTATTTTAGAATATGGATACATTTTATCTCTTAGATTCTGAAGTAATTTTAGTGAAAACAAAATATTATTATATCTATTTAAATGAAATTAATGATTATAATTTGCATACAAATGATATTTCTGCATTCCAGTTGCTTCAGGAACAGTTTTTTTTTCTTTTTCCTCATTCAGTTTGTCCTATTATTATTTGTAGTTTTAACAGAGACTATTTAAAATTAACATTCTAATAGTACATTATTTCAATTTAATATAGTTCTTGATGTGTCTAAGTATCAAGTTAATGCACATTCCCTCAACTTGGTTTTATAAATGTTTTTTTTTGCAGGGCTTCCCTAACTTTTCAACATGGAATCTTTTAACATATTTTTCTACATGCAGACAACAAAGTACTTTTAATTACAAATCACTTTGTGACGAATCTGTACGTAACCTTTCCACTAATATGCTTAGGCGTCTTTTTGGGGATTATAAATTCGCGTACACACACATTTCCAATCAACTCTAAGAGGAGAACGGGATATACAAAGTAGATAAGGTATTTAAGTAGAGCGTTGTAAGTTAACAAAGATGAAGGCTATTGAGACAGCAGTAGTAGAGTCAACGTTTAGGGGATTCAATTGGATTACGATAGTGAAACATTACTGCTAGTACTCTACGAAGGAATCTTAAGAAGTTAATATACCTTTGAAAATATCAAAGTATTCCAGGTGATATACTATAGTTTAATATCGCTTAAAACAAGAGTTAGTTTAATAAAATTAGTTTAAGTTAATGAAAGCTAATAATTCGAGTTGCGTGTATTTCTCAAACCTCCTATTTCGGTAGGCCTTATTGATAGTACGCTTAGTTATTGATTAATTGCATATTTCGTAATTTAATTTAATATTAAAGGTAAATCCCTTTTGTTTGACGTAAACATAGAAATTATACGTCATTAGAGTTTCTAATATTTGAATCAAGTGAATAAATATGTTATTATTATACAAATAGCTTCTGGTCATTCTTTGCCTCAGATTAATCTTGGTGTCCAGGGTGGAACCCAGGGGGATTCCCACAACTTTATGCATTATTTACTATTATAAATAAAATTAAAAACTATAATATGTAACTGAAATCAGCATATACACAGAGAGTTAGAAAAATAGCTTATTAGATTTATATTTTATTTATTTAGGACATTTCGCTTTAGATGTATGAGTCACACTTCAATATGCAAATCTGTGTAGAATATCTAGACATTGAAGTGGATGTTATTATATAAGGATTACAATTGTTGAAAATTAAATAAAGTCTTTTTAAAAAGAAAAAAAATGTTATCGGCAGTCATTCGACTTTTGGAATACTATAGAAATCTCCTAAATTTTCAAATATCCCCAGGTGCCCATTTGGATTCAGCTGAGAATATGTAACGCGATAGCTATTGGTCACACAGCACAAAAATTTAAACCATAGTTCAAAATATCCCGTGATTTCAACTCGGGGGGATTTGGACACATAAAATAGCACTCTTTAAATTCTTGTATCACATGGCGTCGTATCCATGACAGGGCCAAATCAAACAATACCATGGGCCCAGGTGACTGTTCTGGTAATCTGTTCACTATTATCTACATAAAGGTTTGTTGACTAAAACAGTAATCCTATTTCTTGTAGGGAAGCAAGAATATCTGGACAGTCAAAATATGAGCAGGTGTTAGAACTCTGTAACTAAACAGTTATCACAATTCCTCCTATAAGTTCTTCTACCATCCTTATCAATCTTCAATCCTCTGTAATGACCTGTTCTTAGTTTAACAAAAGTCTTTTTTATAAGGCGGCCTCCACTTACATTACAGATTTGATGCTTTACAGGAATTGACTTCTCTCTCAATTTGAAATCTGTGACGGTATTTGCATCTAATAAAGTAACGTTGACAAATTAATATCTCTGACTTCTTTGGCCAATTTATATATATCCGCATTTTCATTGCCTGTAATGTCTACACGTGCAGGTAACCAGTGGATGAAGCGGACTTTATCTCCTGTAATCTAAACAGATGAGAGCAAATATCTTCAGAAATCTATGAACCGCCATCCACACATCGGACATGAAAAAGGCTTTTAGAGAAATGAAGATTATAACACATGAGTCATCTTCATAATTTCCAGCCCCATTGCTTTGGACAATGATGAATAGTTAATTAAAAATATAAATGTAATTAAAAATCTAAATTTTATACATAATTATTTTTTAACAATTATTTTCTTTATTTCCTTTATTTATAGCTTCATTTTTAACTGTTATATTTATGAATTCATCCATAATTTTGATAGAAAACTGATTGTTTTTAGAGCAGATGTATTTCTCACTTCTGTAAACCTAATTTATCAGCATAATATTAATTGGGAAGAAAATTTATTTCTAGTAATAATTTTTAAGAATTGTTTTTTATTCTTTTTCATTTAATATTAAATTTTCTTTAAAACTTGTCTTTGGAAGAAAGAAAAACAAACCTTATAAATGTTCACTATTAAATGTTCTTGTGTTTTTTTTATAAGAAAATCTTGAAAAATTAAATGTAGCTTTTCTTTAAATTTCAGGCTACATTTAAAAGTTTAACAGTTCATTTATGAAATAACGCCCATAGATATTGAGACAATTAGATATTAAATATAAATTCCCTATTTTTTATCCCCAATTTAAAACTTGAAGATACTTGCCTAATAAATAAAGTTTTGTGAGGAAATATGTGAACTTCAAAGATAATGATATCAAGAAATAATCCAATATTTTACAATAAATGAAAAATGTTTCTCCATTTGAATAGAACGGAATAATGAAGAATTTTCAGGAACTGTTGAGAAAATTTCTAAGAAAAAGATATTAAAGAGTGTTTTTTTTTCAGGTATATAAGTTTAAGTTGGCATTACTTTCCAAGATGGCAACCGATTTAACAGCTGTCAAGTGATTTATTCTCATTTTGGTTTGGCAATTCATCATGCATAGACTCACGCCTGAACAACGCTTTCAAATTGTGCAATTTTATTTCGAAAATAATGATTGTGTGCGGAATACGTATTCCCGATTTTCATAAGCAAATTTTGTTTAGCGATGAAGCGCACTTCTGGTTGAATGGCAACGTCAACAAACAAAACTGCCGCATTTGGAGTGAAGCTAATCCACAAGTGTATGTCGAAACACCGTTACATCCAGAAAAACTGACTGTTTTGTGCGCTTTATGGGCTGGTGGAATCCTTCTTCAAAACCGATGAAGGCCACTACGTTACAGTCAATGGTGATCGGTATAGAGCCATGATTACTAACTTTTTCATTCCTGAATTAAACAATCATGAAGTCCAGGAGCTGTGGTTCCAACAAGACGGCGCAACATGTCACACAGCTCGTGCCACAATCGATTTATTGAAAGACACGTTTGGTGACCGCCTAATTTCACGTTTTAGACCTGTGAATTGGCCTCCAAGATCTTGTGATTTAACACCACTAGACTATTTTCTGTTGGGCTATGTAAAGTCATTGGTCTATGCGGATAAGCCACAAACGCTTGACCATTTGGAAGACAACATTTGCCGTGTTATTGCCGATATATGGCCACAAATGTTGGAAAAAGTCATCGAAAATTGGATGTCCGAGCCATCCGAGCCAGCCGTGGCAGTCCTATGCCAGAAATTATATTTAAAATGTAATTCCATAAGATTATCTTTCGAATAAAAAAAGTTCATGTCAATCAAATAATACATCGTTGTTTTATTGCAATTTAAAGTTCTATACCTCCAAAAAACACCCTTTACTAAGATTTAATACTTACTAATGATCCAAAATCTTTCAAACAGAAAGTAACGACTTCTCCAGAATCTCTTTTAAAAAAAACACGCGCGATTGATGAAAATACATTATTGATATTCATTGAAATGAAAATACTTCTTTGAATTCAAAGAATGACATATAATGAATAAAAATACAATTTATCATAAACTATCTACTATATCATATACCGAAATTGACAACTGGAATATTATTTATTTGCACTTTTATTTTAAATGTATATGAACAGGATCTTAGATTATAGTGGCTGCTTATTTGGAAAGATCTGCATTTCTAACATGTTGTGATGCAAAATAATCTGAATAAAAGTTATTATAAAGTCATACGAGTTGATATCAAAACAAGCATTATATGTTGTGAACTGTGCAGTCATTCTAAATTAATTTTGATTGCTTATTTTTATACTGGAACCTTCCCCCGTATGACTAGCTAACTTTGAGGATTCCGTATCAATAATGATTGGGAATTGAAGCGGCCCTAAATAAAGAGTAGTCGGGATGATACGAATCAACAAAGCAAGCTTAAATTCTCACAAAGTTGTTCTTTTTTTACAATCTGAAAAAATGAGAGAAAAATAAATTTAATGAAACACTTCTAAACAATAAAAATGTAATTATCTGTAAATTCCAAGCAACTTGCGATTTTCTGACACTGATACTCCAATTAACTGATAATGTTTCTCACTGTAGGATGTGAATTGGTTCGAAACTCTATGAAAATATATCTTAATCACGCATATACCTCGCTTTATATACTAACATTCATATACATATGATGTTTCCACTGTAAGAAAGTGGTAGTTAAAATTTTTATAGAACTTAAAAGGAAACATCAAGTAACTTCTGAGAAAGAATTGCGAGAATGACCGTTACAATGCATTTTGCTAATTTTAAACTTTTCCACACGGTAAATGGCATTTGAATTGACATGGGCAATCATTTTATTTATTGTAATAGTTTTGGCCAATTATAAAATACAACTTGGTATTTTAATTTAATTTTGGAGAGAAAGTGTTTTATTTTACTTGATAACAAATTCGTGTATTTCTAATATAAAATCAAAAAAGTTTTTTAATAAATTTGTAAGAAAAGGAAAACACTCATCGTTTAATAATTTCATAGTTACAAATGAAACAAATTATTTAATTTGAATGTAATGTGGCATTATACAAATTACTAGTTCGTTTCTTTGAAATCTAAAAAAATCTTACTTCCTTAAAATATTTAATTTAAACTTAAATATAATATTGAATTTTCCTAAATATAAACATATCTACAAGTAAAAATCATTTGTATTTCGTAATAGTCTGCAACGCACAGTATATATTTTGCAACATGATTTTCCAGACACAAAAATAAACTAGTATAAAAACTTCTTAGATCCTAAGCATTCAGTAGAGCGTTAACATCGTTACAATATCCGATTTTTACGATTGGCACATAAAGGAATATGGCTAAATTTTTATACTTTTCTTCTCATCCAAAACATGTGCAGTCGAACTTTCAATGCAAAATATTTTTACTTTGTACTCTTAAAATGTCGCGTACTAGTTTATTGATCTTTTGTTTGAAAAAAATTCTAAAGAGAGTTTTTACTATACGTTTCATAATAATCTGACTTCAAAGACATAACAAAGAAATGAATAAGAATACTCTTTTAGTTTGTAAGAATATCACCATGATTTTACAATTTATACGTCAAGGATTGAAAAAAGTAAGTTTACTTTCTATTCTTAAGGAAACATCATAAAATAAAAAGCATGTATTTGTGGCTGAGAGTTCAGACATTTTTCTCTAAGAAATATGTTTATAAAATCATTTCATTTGTGGGTTTTTTTCAATTCCTACTGCTAGCTCACAATCTATATATATTTATTTATATATTTATTTATTTATCTGGGTGGAATTTTCAATCGTTAATAAAATACATTTTAAAGCGCTCACTTGAGCTGAAATTTTATATACAGGTTTATTTTGGATGACAATACAATAATATAAAATTATTAACAAAGAAAATTAATTGATTAAAACTTACTTGTAGAATCATAAATACAATTACGTTGGTATCATTTTTGGCGACTTTGAGACTCCTTTCGGCGACTTGTGTCAAAACTTGAAAAGGTTTTTTTCTCACGTGTTAAAGTATTCAGGTGAAAGGAAATTTATATACACGATTGTTTTGGGTGAAAGTGTGATATTTTAATGATACTTAATAAAAATTAATGACCACTTAATGTTGTGATTCTGTCATATGTATATACATATTTATATTAATTGTAACTATTTAATAAAAAGTAGCTAAAATTAAGATTTTCTTTGTTGATCTAAGTAGGAATGGACTTAGATTGTTTTTATATCATAACCCCCCGTTTCTTTTAACGTTATTTTAGAACAACAAACAAAAACCTCTTTTTGTTGTACAACTCTCATTACACTGGTCATCATGATTTTTGTCTCACGCGTACCAATAGTTGTACTTAATGAAGTTTTTTACCGTGTTTTTAAATATGTATTCGGAATATTTTTTTAATAAACGACCATTTGTCCATTGTAAAATAAAAACTCCTAGAACATTGCAAATGTAATGGAACCACATGAGCTAACTCAAATGGTATCATTGCTACTGTTGTGCGAGTTCAGACATGTACAGACACTACAGTCAGGCACAGACAGAGTATAGACTAGCATGCATTCATTAGAATGATGTCAGTTGTGAGATAGCAGTTAGTTTTTTCTGACTGTTATTTCTGCTTAACAAACATAAAAGGGATTTTGCGTCAAAATCAAAACATACAGTGGTAATCCCTGACTTGCAATCTGTAATGAGACCAGTTCCACACAGCGAAGAATTGCCCTTACCAAAGCCTCCAGAACATGTCACATTAGATGAAGAGAGCTCAGATACCGATAGAAGGAAGGAAGAAGAAACCGTTTGTGGTGATACAACTTTTGAACCAAACTGTTCATCTGAGCCTCATTTATTGACTCAAGAAGATCTTAACCATCTCATATGAGATTTAAAGTTATCCAAAAAGAATCTGAAATGCTTGGTTCCCGGCTAAAATGATGGAATAATCTTCAAAAGAATACAAAAGATATGTACTTATTGTAGTCATGTCATTCTCAATGTGAAGACTTTTTTTTTGAAGAAAATGACTTAGTGTGTTTTGTAATTACATTTTTTCTCTTACGGAGACATTTGGTATTGAACATAACCCTATAGAATGGCGCTTGTTCATTGATTCCTCCAAAGCAAGTTTAAAAGCAGTGTGCCTGCATAATGGAAATAAATTATCATCAATACATGTAGCTCACTCTGCTAGTATGAAAGAAACATATTAAAACTTTCAATTTATATTGGCAAATCTTCAATATGCAGTGTATGAATGGAATATTTGTGGTGATTTGAAGGTGTGACGAACTATACACGAATCAAAGAGTTCATTATTTCGAAAACAAACAAAACGAAATGAATGTGTAGGAGTGCGAATTAGACAGTCCATAATAAGTATTTCTCCATGAAATAACTTAAGTATAGTAATGTTTAATTAGATACGAGCTTACTGCTATGCGGCTTACATTAATTAATTTTAATACAGAGGTGAGCACAGCGGCGCCCCGCGTGGTCAATATTTAAGCACAGAAGGTAATTGCACTTATTCTTGGTCTGCAGCTTGGTTACACAAAGTACTGTTGTTTTTTGTGTCTTTGGCATAGTAGGGACAGAGAAAACCATTACATCAAAAAAGAATGGCCTAAACGCGAATCATCCATTCCTGGACAGAAAAATGTGAAACACGACGCATTGTGTAATCCTAAAAATGTGTATCTACCTCCGTGACATATCAAACTAGTATTAAGGAAGAATTTCGTGAAAGACATGGGCAATACTCCTAGTTTCATGTACTTAAAACGAAAGTTTCCTAAAATTAATGAAGCAAAAATTAAAGAAGGAATATTTGTGGGTCCACAAATACGATAATTAATGATGAGAAATTTGAGGAACTATTAAATCCACTAGAGAAAGCAGCTTGGCAAGCATTAAAAATGTAACTCAAAGTTTTTTGGGAAATTACCGTGATATTGTTTATGATCTTATAACATCTTATAAAAATTTGGGCTGCAATGTGTCCTTAAAAATACACTTCCTGCACTCGCACTTAGATTTCTTAACGGAAAATCTTGGTGAAGTGAGTGATGAGCACGGGGAATGCTTCCATCAGGAGATTTCTGCAATAGAAAAGAGATATCAAGACAAATAGAATGCTAATATGCTGGCCGATTATTGTTCGACCATCAAGAGGGATACTTCACAGTCCAAAAATAAAAGAAAATCGGGATTTCTTAATTTCTAGGCGAGTCCGAATGTTCAAATATTGTGTACTTAGGAATGTAGAAATTATTAAAATGTATCAAATTATAAATGCCTTTCTCTCGAAAACCTTGCGTGATGAAGAAAAATTGATATCATATTTGAAATTTGGAGAAGAAAAGCTACAAGAATCACATAATTTTCTTTCTGAGACAAAATAATGCTTCTTTTTTGTTGCGCAGTGTTATCATATTTACAATTCAAACCACGGTTACTATATGAATTAATGAAAAACTTAAATTTTAGTTCCTCTTTGGTATTAATATATATGAGTGTATTCTCAAAATAATGTTAATATTTTGAAATTTGTAAATAAAATGTAGTGGTTCTACTGTGATAAACTTAAAATAAATTCAATGTTGTTTTTTTTCTCTAACATAATACTTCTTGGTTTTTAGTTAAAGTTTACAACATTTATGTAGTACTACTTTATATGATCCTCATAAAAATTACCCAAAATTTCTTCAGCATATGTTTCCTCAATTACATTAGAGAGAATTGCCAAAGTATTTACTTTAAGGCAACGAGAAATAAACCTGACTTTTATCGGACTAATTTTAAATATCCCATTATCTGCAAACTTTCAAAAATATTTCCGTTAAAAATAAGTTTTATAATGTATGTTGTGATTTATAATTTGCAAAATGAATGATTCTGAAATTAATATTTAATACGACCGTTAGAAACAGATTATACAAGTTTCTAAAGCAAAATATATCTCATCTCTCTCTCTATTGCTAGCAATAATAAATACTTATATAACTTTCAAAATTGTGGAATATTGAATAAAATGCCAATAAACCGTATTAAAAATAAATACATACACAGAAAAAATTATTATTTAATTTAAATTAAAATACTTTTCGAATCCGTTCGCAACTTTTTTATCAATTTTCAGTTTTATGAAGAACAATAACTACTATAGACTTATTTTTTTTAAAAAAAATTCCTATTATATATTTTCAATTTCAGTCTTTCTCAATTTAAACAATCTTTGAACAGAAATTTCTGAAAAATTTATGGAACACAGAAAAACTATTGAATTTTTCATAAAGTTTTATTCGAAAAAAAAATAGCAAATTTACAAATGCACTCAGACAAAATTTTTAAAAAAGAAGATTTTCGTACTTATACAATAATAAACAATTTAAGGAATTTAGAATTCCTCGTAAATTCAATTTTATAGTAAAGAATTTTAAAATGTATATTCGAACAATAAGTTTCAGAAACGAAGAAAGAGTTTCTTTTTGAAAAATAGCTGAAAATAGCTTGAGAGTAATAATGAAGAAGACTGTGTGTGTTGCTTTCTTTCCTTTTCTTGGAGAAAAAAGAGAGAAAATATGTTTAATTCTTACATTATTTTTCAAAATTTCTGAATTTAGCTTTATCGGAAAGCATTATCGTTTTTAGATTATTCTATATTTCATTTTAAATATTCTAGTTACGCAGTAACGTTCTAAAACTAAAAATATTAATTCACTCTATAGAATAGTAAAAATAGTATTTTTGATATGTTTGAAACATTAGTGAGTGACCCAGAGTAAAATTAATGTCTCGCTATAAATCAGCACAATGGGTATTGGTGATGAATCTCTTACTTTTAAACATCGGTCAAATGACGAGGACGACACCACCTACCTCTATCACAGCTACCACCTCGCATCGTTGGGAGGACATTGTGTCTTGAGAGATTTAACGAACATCAGCTCCTCTACACGGAGGGTCTTAAGTGGCATTAAGCCTCGAACCCGTGAAACTCCAATCACGTGTTTGTAATCATTACCAATTGGCTACAGCGGTAAATAAAATATTAAAATGCTATTACATGTCAGACATTTTTCTTAGCTTCGTTGTAAAACAACTCAACATAACGTACACACAATCAGCTTCACGAATACATTATTGATTTTCTTATAAAAAATGATAATTTCAAATTATATAGCAGTATTTAAATTTTCCATATATAATGCATCATCTGATGTTCTCGATAATTAATAATATTCGTCTCTTATATACAAAAGTTAATTGGAAGAGAAATTTTACTGTTGTAGAAATCTCAAAAGAGTAAATATTTTACTTTGATTTATTAGAGTTTTCTTAAAGTTTATGAGGGGACATGCAGGTGAAAAGTTAGAAACAATATATCAATCTCTCTTCATAAAAGCGTTTTTCGCGTAATAGTGTAATAAATTTATTTATACACAAGGTATAGTTAGTAATAATGGGTCGTAAAAAGTTGAATTTAACAGAAGAGGAGAACCAAGAATGATTTGTCTAGGGAGACCCCTCTACTTTCCAGTGCTTTCTCGAAAAATCCGCTTACGTCATAGATCGATATGTTATACATTTCTTTAGTTATTTCCAGAAGCATCTATAAGGACGCCAAATCGTCTACATAACCGCCAATCTAATTGGCTGTATCGTCAATATTTTGCAAAGTTTTCATTAAAACGCAAGATATGATATCGATTGCAATTTTTGTCTTAAAATGAATACTTCATAAAATAATATTAATGTATAAAAAGTCTAATTATAAATTATTTACGCTATTTTAAGATGTTCAAAGCGGATTTATAACTTTTATAAGGTTGGTTTGTCCACCGTATATAATAAAAAAAATCTCCTACGAATCAATATATATTTTTTTCCTCTTGAAACTGGCTAAAAATGATAATGCTTGGAAATAAAGCTGCTGGGAAAGGCAATTTAATTAAATTCATTCTGGCTTAAAAGTTCTCCTTCCTTTAAGAATTTTAATCTTGCTTTTGAGCTTCATCTTCTAAACTATTTTTAAATTATAAAAAAAAATGTATGGACTTTTCTCCCTTTTTCCGGTTTTAAATTGTTCTCAGAAAATAATTATTCTTGCATTTACTTTTGATGAAAGCTTGTTAAAATTATGTTGTATTAGTTTTTGTATTATTAAAATATTAAGGGAAATGAATTTATAGTACTCACACACATTTTATTATAATCATCCTCTCAAACTAAGCAAGTAAAATTTATTTTTTTTTGGACATTTTATTTTATGCCAAAAATTAAAGTAAGTCTTTTTGATAAAATTATTTTAAGGAACTCATTAATGTACACTTTTTTGTTCAAGTTTTTCATACAGTTTTTTTGTAATTAATGTCACTTGCTTTTTTTCCTGATTAACTTTTTATTTAAACTAATCCTTAAGATTTAAGTCGAGGAAAGGCTGTTTTAATGCATCATAACACATTACTTTTTTTATAATTTAAATTCACATAATGGAGATGTAATTTAAGTTTGTAACTGCAAAGTATTCCTTTATTGTCAAATCCAAATTATACTACCTGGTTATAATCATAATAGCTGGTTATTTGCATAGCTGGTTATGATTCCTTATAGTACGTACGTCAGCGCTTCTCAAACTTTCAATATTTGTGACCCAATTTACAATCATGATTTTAATTGCATCAACACCCTCCTTACAATAAGGATGTATTGAATTCTATAATACTATGCATTAGCGCTAAAGCTACAATACGTCTTTAACCTCTTAAGTACACAATCGGCTTATATAAACGTCTCACTTAACTAAAGCGTTAATTTCTCCGGACGTATATATACGTCTTTTCAAAGAAAGATCTTTTATTTGCACTGCTATCCATTAAATTATTCCGGAGGCTTTGGGAATGCAACAAAAATACCTTGAAAGTGTTTGCGAAGGATTTACTCATTTCACAGATTTGCTCTTAGATTTATTTCTTTTCTCCCCCAACCACCAATACACCACATATACACGCCTATGTGGAAAACGATGCCATTGGGGAGATAATCGGGAGTAAAAGGATTAATTATAAACCGTACAAAAATTATCAAGATAAGCGTTAATGTTGTATATAGTTTTACATATGACAAGCCCATAGGGTCAATGGCAGTTATTAAACTTATTCTTAACTCTTAGTATTGCTAAATTAGTTATAAAATACATTGTGCAATACTGCTAAATTTAGAAGTGTTTTTATCAATGCAAATATGTATTTATTTCTTATTAGGTCAGAATATATTTTGTTTGTTTACTTTCAGAAAATTAATATTTTTTAATAATCTTTTGTTTTCGACTTTTCGATATGCTTGAGCCCCCTCCCCCTCCTTGTAGAGTTGCCATACCCTTCCTCTCACAGTTTGAAAAACACTTGCATACGTCATTTATGGGATTTATTTCAAAGCTTATAATAAAACATTTTTAAAACGGTATTAATTTCGCTGATGCGATGCCTCATTTTTATGTATTTGTGTGTGCAATTATCTAAATATACAAAGGAAAAAATAGTAATTCACTCACTTTACGAAATCTTCAGGACTATTAGATCCACAGAATTAAAATTTTATTGGCAAGTTTTTTTTTGTTCGGTACAGATCTGCTAAGAACGGGTTTTGAGAGAGTAGATATAAGAGAGGGGGAGGGTATGATTATAGATAAAGAAAAATATTGTTTTCAATTATTAGTCCCACAGCAGCGCTTCTCAAACTGTGGGGCGCGCTCCTCTAGGGGGGCGTGATAACTCTACAAAGAGGGCGCGAGCATATTAAAAATTCGAAAACAAAATACTATTTAAGAAAATTATTAATTTATGAAAAGTAAATAAACACAAAATGCATTCTGACATAATAAAACAAATAAATAAATTCTCTTCAATATATATAGACTTATTAGACTCTCCCAAATAATTCATTCTGGCGGGACTATGATTCCGATGGAGGACGTAATCTTAAGACTCAAAAGGGCTTTATTCAATGTGTTCGTGAGAACATTCAATATAAAGTCATTAATGATGTGCCCTTTGAATTGCTGTCTTTTGCTAACCCACTCGACTACGCAATACTCGACATCAGATTGGACCTTGTTCTGAATGTGAGAAAACGTGATCTAAGTCCAACTGCTCTTCACGCTATAGCTTTGGAAACTATCAATACCCGCTTCCCACCGGAGAAGTGGCTTCACATTTACACAGATGGCTCACTCTTGGACTTTGCTCAAGGCGCTGGCATTGGTGTTTTTAGTCACCTCTTCTCCTTCTATGAACACGCCGGCCCTTTGACAACTCACTTTGATGGTGAGGTTGAAGCTATACATATAGCCCTTCAGCAACTTGCTGTTCGTCTTCCCCCCCATTGAAAGAGCTGTAATTCTTTCAAATTCTTCTTCTGCCCTTCAGGCTTTGCCCAACTATAATGAGAATAATTGTTTACGTGTGCAGAACTGTAGAGAACTCCTGGGAAAGATAAAAGGAAAAATCGTCTTTCAATGGGTACCATCCCACTGTGGTCTTTGGGGAAATGAGAGGGCAGATTTTTTGGCAAAAAAGGGAACGGGTATCCTTCAGAACTTTCGCAGAGACCTGACACTTCATTCTGCCAAACTGGAAATTAAAAGGATTTTTAGGGAATCATTTCGCCTTACAGCTTCTCGTGTTGCTCGTGATAAGCCTTGGAGTACACTATGTAGGAAATCCACGGTATTCCAAGTTCTTCTCGTGCTGCTGCTGTGGCTAAATTTAGACTTTTAACCAGACATGACTGCCTTTGTCGTTTTAATTTAGTGACTTCACCTATCTGCGTTTTGTATGACAATGGACAAGACATGACTGCCGCTCATTTGGACGAGTGCTCTGCACTGAATGATCTTAACTGCATTGTAAAAGGTATTGGAGAGCCCGTTGCCTAATGACCTGATGATCAATGGCCTGGCATTTGTAAAATAAATAAATAAATAAAAAATAAAATACACATTCCCAAGCTGATATAATATACTTATAAATATATCAGTTTTGCACTATGAATTTTATAATTAATTTAACAATACTAATTTATAACAATATTAAGAACAAGTTTCAAAATTACCAGTGACCCCTTTGGGCTTTTCAAATAAAAAAAGGATAATCAAATATTAATGTTTATCTTGATCACTTGTACGGTTTATAACTAATCCCTTAACTGCGAGTAAAAAGTTACGCAAATCGCTTCCCACAGCCACCCTTCTCCTCGTAGGATCGCGTATGGGATGCATGGGGGGGAAGAGGAATAAATAAGCAAATCCTACGAAGTAAAAAAAAGTAAATCCTTCACAAACACTATCAAGGTTCTTTTATTGCATTCCAAAGTCTTCGGAATAATTTTATGAATAGCAGTGCACAGAAAAAATCATACTGCGGAAAGACGTATATATACGTCTGGACCAATTACTGGTTAGCGAGACGTTTATATATGTCGGTGGCACGTATGAAGTTGAATTAATGTTGTCAACTTAGCGTCAGAGAATAGTATTATTGAACTCAATAGATTATTATTGTATGGATGAGGGCGCGATGAAAATTATGACTGAATATTGGGTCACTAATATTCAAAGTTTGAGAAGCACTGACTTAGATATTTGAAATTTCATTAAAAGTTGTTTTTTTTTGTTGACTTAAGATCCACTAAAAATAAGTTTTGAGAAAATTCACCCCAGTTAGGTTGTGGGGCGTCATAGACAAAAAAAAAATATCCCTTTTATGAACGATGAGACCGATAGATTCGAAATTTAGTAAACATGTTTCTTTTAGCGAGAAGATATCTACTAAGAAAGGCTTTTGTGAAAAAAGGTTCATAAGGGGGTTAGGAGAGCATTTTAGATACAAAACTACCATTATTCACGTATTAGAATCACCCGTTGGAAATTTGTTAAACATTTTTTTTGTGTGTGTTGAAAAGAAATACGCTAACTGCGGGCTTTGTAAAAATCGTCCCCTTAAAAAATAAATAGGCCATTTACAAAAATTTCCATTTTTGAACTATTACACCAACAAACTAGCAAACACGTTTCATTTATTGAGTTGTGATGTAATGGGAACAAGTTTTGCTATAATGGACTCCACGGGAGGAAAACGTTGTGGGATGTAACCTTTTTTTACTTTTCTTTCTTTTTAACTACGCCAAACTGGCGGAATTTGATATAAGCATCAGTATTTTATTGGTTGGAGATCCACTAAAAGCGAGTTTTGCGGAAATCGACTCTGAAAGGGGCTTAATTGTGGCTTTATCGGTATAAAATTCCCGGTTTTGATATATTAGCCCGACAGTCTTGAAAAATGCCTTTTTTTTATTAGAGATCTACAAAGAACAAGTTTACCGAAATCAACACTGTACCGGGAAGGAAGGCTATGCATAAAAAATATCCCTTTTGTTAATTTATAGACCTACAGACTTGAGATTTAGCAAGAGTCTTTCTTTTGTCGAACAAAGATTCGCTAAAAATCTATTTTGCATAAATCAGAGTTTCAATGGAAAAGTCTTATGAAAGCATAAAGTTTCCGATTTAGAAATTCGTCTTTTTTCATTATTATTTTTATTAAAGAATCAATATGCATGTAAGAATGCTTTTAAAAAAACACCAAAAACTAATTTCGGTGGGTTGTTATCGGTTTTAAAATCCATTTTCATTAATTCTTAGCTTTGAAGGAATTACAATTTTTCTCTTATCATTTTATTTTATTTTATTATACTATATGCATTTATATATTCTGCAATATTAATAATATATACAAGTGTAATCATAGTCCTTAGTAAGAAATATTAACCATAGTAAAATAACAGCAAACTCTTGGCCTTAGGAACCAAAAGTGCAGGTTTGAGCATGTTTTGAGGCCAGTCAATCCTTACCTGCAATTTTCCTGTTCTATATACTACTGGGCTACAAGGAAAAACGGAAGTACAATAAATATGCCATTATTGGAAGAGAAACTACATTAGTGTTATTATTAACTAAAGTTATAAGAAGAAAAACTAAGAAAACAACTTAAAATATTTTGCAAGAAATACTATTGAAATAAATAAGCATCAACACATTGCAATGTTAGCATTTTCTACCAATACAAAACAACTAACAGCAGCATCAGATAAAAGTAAAAATTAGTAAATAATAAGATCAATTATAAGACTAAAGTATATATACATATATATAGTCTAATTTTCATCAAACAAGAGATAAACATCCATCAATCACATTCGAAAAACACATAGACAGTAGGAAAATCACACAATGAAGGTCACATGAATAACCGAGATTAAAAATTATTTAATGGATGCTGCAGTACTATAAACAATGCTGACTTAGGGCAGCTAGTATGTAAATTAATTTATATAAAAGTGGGATTGAACATGTTTTTTGGCCAGCCAATATATATATATATATATAAAAAAGAAATATGTATTATATATCAAAAATAAGAAATAATAGATAAAGAACATAACAAGAAATAGCAGAATAAAAATAAAAAAAAACCTGAACAAGAACAAAATTAAAGAGAAATAAAAAAAGAAACTACAAAAAAGAAGAACCTAGCGAGTCAGAAAGCAATTTCGGAATTAGGACCGAATAAGTGGGGTTAAACTAGTTTGAAGGCGCCAACCTTCCCCCTTTGCAACTCGGTAGGAAAACCAAATAAAATAAAATAAACAAAACTTCAGAGTTTGAATAACTAAGAGAGTATGATAAAACCACTCATTACTATTATGTAACAAACTCTCCTAAACTCTTAATGCAGAAAAATCACAAAATAATTATGTAAGAAAAGTAGAAAAATGCTAAAACAATTACATAAGAAAAGTATCTTTCAAGAAATAATTTAACAAAATGTCCTTACTCACAGAGCTTTTACGAGGAGAATCAAGCGTCTTGACATTAATGAAAACCAATTATTCACCAAGTTAAAAAATTCGAAAATACATAAACACATCTTTTGAGCTGACTTTTAAACCAGCCAGCAAAGACAGGTATAAAAAAAGAGAGAGAGAGAGATTGAATATTAACGTCGCACTGTTCAGCTACACGAGGGCTTTTGGCGACGGACCACGTAATTTTGAACCATGGTCAAGTGACGTGGACGACACCTGAGCTGGCACCCCCCTCTCCTAACTACCACACCACACCAACGGGAGGACGTTTCAGCTCTCGACAGATTTAACGTGCATCGCTGCCCTACACGGTGGGTCTTTAGTAGTACTGGGATCGAACCTGTGACAAAGCAAGTCACGGTCCGATACCTATACCACTCGTCTACCGCGGCCACGGTATAAAAAAAGACGACAATCAAATCCGGTAGAATTTGAATTGGTTGATTGTCAAAAATGTAAATTTGCTAGGCTCTAATTTGGTTGGTTGTCAACAATGTGTAAGATGTTCAAGATGTGTGTGAAAAAAATGTAAACTGTGATATGAGTGTTACGATATAATCTTCGCAGCAAGACCACTAACATGCTGACTTTGAAATCCTATTGTTGTGTGGTGGTTTTGGAATTCGAAGTAGCAAGACGGTTAATGTATTTGTGATGAATATAAGTTCTTAAGAAATTAAAAGGGTATTCATGATCTAAACAACATTGAAAAAATTGTTTTATATTATTGTATTTATCTATTTTGTGGGTAGTTAAGTTATCATTTCTAAATAAAAAATTCAAAATGATATTTCTGTAAATTGATATATGTAAATTACTATTCCATACGGGAATTTTAATTATATGGAACTTAAACGAATCTCTTTTGTCAAAAATGTTACTGACTGCATTTATATGTATATATATATATATATATATATAAAGGAACATTAAAAAACGTTATTAAACATCTTTAAATAAAGCATCACTAGTAATTTTTTTATAAAAGTTTTCGATAAATTTCTTTTTTTCTTTACTTTTAGGAACTTCAACTCCTTTTTTCACCAAAGTTGTATCTTCTTTTCTGAACCCAGAAAGAAGTTTTGTTCTCTGCAATCACTCTCAATCTAATATGGTACAGAAAATGCTTGAATCTATTTTGGTCCAAAATCAATAAAATGAATGATCACACTTCAGAAAGAATAATAAAAGGCTGGTTTTGTATGTTTTGCTTCACTTAGTAGCTCTTTTTATACTCCGGAATCACCAGAAAACGTACTTGTTTTATTTCTTTTTTAGCATTATGATTCTTTTCTTTCCGTCCCTTTGGAGTATTGTTATTTTAAGTTATTTCGCTTAATCTTACTCTCTGACCTAGTTTATGCAAAATAAATATATCCTCTTAAGTACAAATGGAATGGCTTTTTCAAACAGAAAACATTTTTTTTAACTACTCTTTCTGGGAGATACATATTTTGTGGAACTCACTTCCTATATTTAAATTATGGGATGATATTTGTGGAGAAAAATATTCTTTTACAAAACTGTTCATAAATCAAAACGGCTCAAGACTGAACTTTTTTATTTTGTTATTATTTGATTATAAAAATACCCTATACAGAAATGAAGATTAATCATCGATGATGTGTGTATTGTTCGATTCTATCTTAAATAATTTATTTTTTAAACAAATAAGTTGGAAAATGTGCAATTTTAAAGTTGCATATTAAGGGAGAATAATCTTTTTACAATACTGGAAAAATAATATCTGCTGATTATTTAAAAACTAAAAAGATTCTTATTTGCAGTCATCACCTTTGTGTTGAGTGTAAAAAATAACTAAAAAATTGATATAATCTTTAGTGAATCCGTTAAGAAAATATGCAAATATATTCAGTGCTATTTTGAAGTAATAATAATCAGCAGTTAGATTAGCAATATTCACCTATATCTTGCATCCTTCCATAAAAATTATACATGTTTTATTTTAATGACTTTTGACAACAAAAATCTTTAATCGTGCTGCTTTAATCACTAAAAAATAAAAACGTTTTTATTCATTCATTTATTTATTTATTTATTATGGCTCCTAACTCCTCCAACTCCCTCTGTGAGTTGATTTCCACAAAACCTGTTCTTAGAGGATCTCTTCTCAAAAAAAGAAACATGCTTGTCAAACTTTTAGTATGTTGGATTAATATTTCAAAAACGACTTTTACCCGTAATAGTTCATTAACTCCCGCAAGATTTGTTTCGAGCGGATCATGTTTCAACAATAATAACATGTTTTCTAAATTTCTAGTCTAAAGATCCGACAGTTGACGAGTGCGAATTTTTGTTTTTAGCGTACCGCAAAACCTGTTCTCTGCTGATCGATCAGTGTAACATGGGCGGCGGCAGGCAAGTAGTCAAGTTTCCGAACTCATGTCTGGCGTGTCATGAGTTCGAGCTTAATGCCACCAAAAACTCACCGTGTAGAGTGGGCCGATGTACGTTAAATCTGTAAAAACTCAAACGTCCTCCTGTTGGTCTATTGATGTAGTATAGGGATTGCAATAACGTACAAAATGTTCAATACCGGTATTCGGTATTTTTTAGATCTTAATGCCGGGATACAGGTTTTAATTTCGGTAGTATAGAAATTTTAGAAAAAGAAGAAAAAAATACAAATTTTCCTTCGTTTTTTATTTTTCATTTTTTTTGCCTGGTTTATTAGAGAGTTTTAATATCACAAAAAATCATTTGTAACTTATAAATTATAACAGTCAATAAAGAATCACAAAAAAATCACAAAAAAGTTTGAATATCACTCTTCACACTACATTAAAAATTTATGATTTTTTATGTTCTGTTAAGTTATTCTCTTATTCATTATTATGGGTTATTGTTTATGAGTATGTATGTAATGAGCCTGAAAAATATTTTCAACCCTAAAGTATGATATGCAAATACAATTTGAATAACAAACTCACCAATTTAAAACATATAGAAAATAAAAGAAATAAACTTATTTCTTTAAACCACAAAAAAGCTTAAATGTCACTATTCAGACTGTGGGTTTTTTTTACAAATTTTTGGAATGTGATCCTAAAAAAATAATGCCGCAGTTGTACTGTATGATATGCAAAACCAATGTAAATAACAAACTCACCCAATTTAAACAACTATCGAAATATTACGCCCTTTCTTCTCAACTACAACTGTGTTTTCACAGATACGAATATAACACAACGAACCCGGCGCAGGCGCAGTATAACTCTGAGTTGTAATAGAATATTTTTTACCCCCCCCTTCATTGGATGATTTATATATTCTATCACTTCTCTTGAATGTAAAATACTAAAGAGTATTTTTTTCCAGGTATAGAAGTTTAAGTTGGCATTACTTTCCAAGATGGCGACCGATTTAACAGCTGTCAAGTGATTTATTCTCAGTTTGGTTTGGAAATTCATCAAAACGATCATCAAGCAAGGCGTAGATTCGTCGAATGGGCCCAAAACGAGATTGCCGTTGTTCCCGATTTTCATAAGTGAATTTTGTTTAGCGATGAAGCGCACTTCTAGTTGAATAGCTACGTCAACAAAAAAAAAACTGCCGCATTTGGAGAGAAGCTAATCCACAAGTGTATGTCGAAACACCGTTACATCCAGAAAAACTGACTGTTTGGTGTGCTTTATGGGCTGGTGGTATCCTTCTTCAAAAACGATGAAGACCACAACGTTACAGTCAACGGTGATCAGTATAGAGCCATGATTACTAACTTTTTCATTCCTGAATTGAACAATTATGATGTCCAGGTGCTGTGGTTCCAACAAGACGGCGCAACATGTCACACAGCTCGTGCCACAATCGATTTATTGAAAGACACGTTTGGTGACCGCCTAATTTCACGTTTTGGACCTGTGAATTGGCCTCCAAGATCTTGTGATTTAACACCGCTAGACTATTTTCTGTGGGGCTCTGTAAAGTCATTGGTCTATGCGGATAAGCCACAAACGCTTGACCCTTTGGAAGACAACATTCGCCGTGTTATTGCCGATATACGGCCACAAATGTTGGAAAAAGTCATCGAAAATTGGACGTCTAGATTGGACTACATCCGAGCCAGCAGTGGCAGTCATATGCCAGAAATCATATTTAAAATGTAATGCCACAAGATTATCTTTCAAATAAAAAAATTAATTTCAATCGAATAATACATCGTTGTTTTATTGCAATTTGAAGTTCTATACCTCTAAAAAAACACCCTTTTCTTATATTCACAGTCTTAATTAAATTCGCCTGTTAGGGAGACATAAACACAAAAACGTATATGTACTATTTTGCTATGTTGGCGATCCCTGAACATATAGTGGTGGAGACAATTTTAAAAATTTCTCTTAAATACCGAAAAACCGGTATTTGAACTTGTGAATACCGGTATTTCAAAATTGTACGAACGGCTCAAAATACCGGTATTCGGTACTGGTATTGCAATCCCTAGTGTAGTGTTCTAATTTGGTGCCAGATCATGTGTCGTCCTCGTCACTTGAACACGATTCAATATTTCAGGGACTGTCATCAATAGCTTTCGAGTAGTTTTATAGTGCGACGTTTAAGTTCACTCGGACACTCATTCTCAGCGTAACATATAGAGTAACTCTTATTACTTTATTTTGCAGGAAGGTTTCCTCCATGGAATGCATGTAGAAATGCGTCCAAAGATATTCTAATAAAAGCCATAGTTATACTTTCTTTCTAATTGTTTCTTACAAATGTTAGAGATGTTACATTAAGGGGATGGTGGATCTTCACAATATCAAATGTTGATCAAAATTGCGATTTTAATCTTTTTATAATGATACTATTCGTTGTATTTCATAGGATAATTCCGTCAAAGAATTTTGCTATTTTGATTAATAATTACTGAATTATTTTTTTATATTTTACTCAAAAAAATATATGTTTAAAATATACTTTTCTTAGTTCATAAATTTTCCCTTCCCATTATTACGTAAAATGCTCATTGCGTTTCAAATTACGCCATATCCCTGAAATTTTCCTAACTTATGAAAGATGATATAATTCACAAAATTGTGCATTAGTCTTCTAAAGAATTTAACGGATCATATTTTGTGTTGTTTTGAATACCTTGATTGTGTGATAATTGGTGAAATATTTCATATAATACAGAAAATTTATCTTTTTTTCATCAAATTTTATTCCGTGTGAATTTAAAATCTACGCACAGATACATTTTGTTGTAGTTATGTATAAAACAAAAGTTATGTATGTATCTTAAGAACTAATGCGGAGAAGGAACATTTTTAAAAACAATTTTAAAAATTTATTTTTTTTTTAAAAAATCAGTTTATAATATAGTTTTTTTAAAAAATATATATATTTAAATTATGAAATATAATAATCATTTATTATATTGATTCCATTTTCAGCTGTTTAAGGTAATAAGTTAAGAAATTAATTTTAACACCGTCCCCTTAATGTTAGTTTCTTGCGATTTATTTTTTCTTGTTTAGTGCACTGCTTATATTAATCTCAGTGATTGAGACTCGCATGTGTTAAAGTATCCTGCCGTTTACCTACTGAGTAATGTGAACTTTAGCATTTCAGAAAGAAAATGAAGAAGAAAAAATTGTGCTACGCTTGTCTGAAAATTAGGGAGGAGGAGGAATGCCCAAAGGAACCAAGCTAACCCGAGAAGGGTTTAGAGCTACAAACCGATCCCTCGCGAAACAACCACTCCTACGTCTAGACTTCATTAGAAAAAAAATCAAAGTTTACATTCTATAAACATTAGAAGACAGTAAAATGACAAAATGCAAATTTAAAGGAACCTGCATTAAATGCATAGATGAACGTGAACGTGATACAAAAATACAAAACAAATATATTAAAAATAATAATAACATAAGGAGAGTATGAGAGATGGAAAAAAAAGAATATATATATATATACATGTTCCAAATTTCTTACAAATTCAAAAAAATTAAAAAAAATAAGAAAATTAACCAAACAGACCAAAAGGAAAGAAAAAAAATAGAGAAAGAAAGAAAGAAAGATAGGAAACAAAAATATTAAAACATAAAATGTTTTTTGGAATCATATTTTCAGTTGGCGTCAACACTTCATGTTGATATTTTTCTCCCTTAATTGGTGCTTCTGTTTTAAAAAAAGCACCAAAAAGAGGATTATTTTTTTCGAGATCCCCTCCTACAAAAATATTTTAAAGACACTTAAAGGAAGAATGCAGATAGGTAAAATAGACAAATAAATAAATAGATAGAAAAGGGGGGGAAGAGAAATTATTGAATTTTATTGAAGATATCATTTTTTTGCTAAAGGAGAGAAAAAAAAACAAGAAATTAACCTTAAAGTATACTCAAAATGTTGATTAAAAGACAAATCAGGATACTGACATATATCATGTAAAGGAAAAAATAAGGTTTAAAGGTAGAAAAGGGAAAAAATCCGTTCCCACCTAGGGAATTTTAAACCGGATTTAATACATAATTTTAATACATGATTTTGAAACCTAGGGAGCTCATTCGAGTGATTGACGTTTGCAGGGTTTAACAGACCAAGTTGCAAGAAGGGAAATAATTAATTAACACATTTTTAAACTGACCCCCTTTTTCATGAGACTTCATTTAAAATGAAAAATATCGACAATCCGTCCTTAAAAAGTTAAAATGCTTATCAGGGTTAGCTTTCGATAACAATCCAATTTGCATTTATCTAACTATCCACCATCTTAAGGTGACTTCGGACCTAATTTTATATAAAAACAAATTTTTGGAACACATTGAGTGTTTTTAGGAAGAAAAAATTAAAACAAATATGTAAATACATAAAAAAATTTTAATAAACCCTGTACTTTTAGGAAAATTGGTTGTTTTCAAGGAAATTTTACCAAATTTTTACAAAAACAGGTAACACTGTATAAAAATTTCTAATACAATCATCATAATTTTCTTTACGCACAACATACATATTATGGTTCTCTTCAAAATCTAAGAGAAATATTAAAATACAAAAAAATTACAGACAATTATATATAATATAATTAAAATTTTAATATTTTTAAAGTTTTTTCTTCATAAAAACTACCCTAAAGGACAAAAAAAATTAACCTACAACAAAACTTACGGTCCACACTTTGTGAAAAAATATTGTAATAAACATTCCCACAAAATTTCAAAACATTATCCGGTTTGGTTCTTAAGAAATTGCATAGAGTGTTGTTTTTTTTAAAATCACCATAACTTTATTTCTATTTCGCGTAAAGGAAAAAGAAAAATTATTTTGGAAAGAAAAATGTTCTGAATATAAGAAAGCCTTATGTAGACGGAAAACGACATTTTCAAGGTAGGCAGTCACCATAAGGAAGCGAATAAAGGATATATCATAAATGTCTACCAGTATTTAAGTAAACTAAATCAATATTGTTTTATATTATTCATTACGAAATTAATTATATAATAATAAAATTGTACGCTGTCCATTTTGTTATGGATCAAATTAGATTAATTTTGTAAATTACTAAACGAAAACAGAAATTTAAAGAAAAATCTTATCACTGGGTATAAAATAGGAAAAAACAGTTTATACACGAAAAAGGCCGGGTTAAGCCGAGGGAAAAGAAAACTATCTGTAAAGGAAAAGTCATTGAATAGATGTTGTAAAAGATAATTTTATTGACATAAATATAGAAATACACCTCACACCGCACATACACCCTCACCCAGAAGTGCTGTTATGGAGAAGAAAACAGAAACTTTCCATTGGGATAAAGTTATACTCTTAAAAAATGCCCGTGCAACGCCGGGCTAAGCGGAAGGGAAACAGACAAAGACGGAAAGACAAAACCGTGGAAGATATTCCAAAAAAAGGGAATTTTAATAACAAATTATAGAAATCACTTACAAACCCGGAAGTAATGACATCGAGATGGGAAAAGAAAATTTTCATTGCTAAGCAATTTGAAAAGCCCGTGCAACGCCGGGCCGTGCAGCTAGTTTTATTACTAATGTTTCAGAACAACACAGACATAAAATAACTCCATTGTAATTAAAAAAGTGATATTTTTCCAACTACTCTACGTATATACAGTTCTTTAAAATTACTATTGAGCATAAATTATTCAGAAAATTCTATTGAACTTACTTATAGCCATTCGTATAAATCATAAATTGTATCCGTTTAACTTTTTCAATGATGACATTGAAACACTAGTTTTTTTACCTTAACTTCCGGAAGCCAGCATATTTTTTAAATATAATTCTTTTACGCATAATTAAAAAAATGTCACTGATTCTAAATTAGAAAATGTATCAATTTTTACTTTTATAACTAAAAATATATGTCATCAGATCCATTAAAATATGTTAATTCTTAATTGGGAGAAAATTATTTAATGATACTTTTATTATAAATAATAAGAAAAAAATCCAACCATATACAATAGAAAAATAGTACGTTGATGCTGGATATGGAGCTGATAAGAAATGTATAACATTTTTTTGATAACATAATTAACTCTTTAAATGAGTACATAAAACTAAGAACAAAACATTAAAGAATTGGAAAATAGTTTTTAACATGATGCCTAAAAATCAGCATCTGAATAAAAATATTTAAGATGCTTTTCTGAATTGTACTTACGAAGATATGTTAATTATTTAAAAATATTATTTGTATATAAAATAATAATATTATAATCAAATTTAATATGTTTTCTTTAATTCGTTATTTAGCATATGTGTGTAATTATGTATCCATAAATTAGCAATTTTTCACTTAAAAAATCAAGTGCCTAAGATAAACATATAAATTAAAAGAAAATCTTTTATAAGATTTGCTTTTAACATAATCAAAAAACATAACTGGTAAAAGACAGAGATTCTGAAATAAATGTTTATATCTAATACGTTTGAATTTGACATTTTAAATTACTTGTACTCACTTTTGTATATTTCTCACATAATATAGAATCTGCAAATAAACATAATGTAGATCTGCAAAAAACTCATTAATGTTTTATGCTTTCTATTTTAGCAACTGCCTGTAATATTTTAGATAAAATATACCTAGTTATTTAAAAGTATCCTTTTTTCCAATTTAATAACCATTCATTCATTTTAATGATAATTTAAGTGTATTCACAAGTAATTTATCTTACCTCCTTTCTAATTTACGAAAAATAAACTATCCTTCCAATTATCCATGGACAAATTTTTGATTTATGTGATATTTTATCTATAATGAGTTACAGAATATGCCCATAAAACTAATAAATGTATAAAAACTAATTGTTTACATTTTAAGAAGCATTAACAAATTATGCATGCAGAATTTCTTTCGTGTTAACTTCGCACACAAGACTAATTTAATGTAAAAAAAAACATTCCTTAAGAAAGTTCCCTTTTTTACACACAAAATTAAAAAAGTGTATTATCGTACAAGATTAAGGAGGCATGTCATGCCTGTTATCTAATATAGTACTTAAGTTGTTTTTGTTGTTGTTTGATGCAAACTAGAAGAACTTCGCTGTAGCATTAAATTAATTTATTCATTGATTTCTTAGACAGGAAAAATAAATCTGGCGCTTGTATTCCAAATCTCATTTTCTAGTAGCTGCTTTTCATTAGCTATAATAACCATGTCAAACTTTATAAGTGCCTACAAGGGAAAACCGAAGCAAACTATCCCAATATGCCATTTTGTTTTTCTTCTCGGTATTATTATAGAGCAAAATGCTACTTGATTTTTTTAGTACATTTTTATCATATATTACCAAACCCAACGCTTAATCTTTAAAATTGAATGATTAGTTTCCTATTGAATGCCTATTATTATGAAAACTTAATGAACAGTTTCAAAAAAGTTAAAAAAATAATGTGTTTTATGTATATTTTTCTTCACATATTTCTTTCAAAAAAATGATGGTAAAAAAAGTAAATAATGCAAGAAGTATCATATTTTTAAATGAACTATAATTGATGTTCCTTCATTAATAATTTTAAGAACTGCAGTACATCTAAGCAATTTTATAAAATTACATTAATATTTTTATTGATTCACTATTCATATTCAGTGGTGGACAAAACCTTTGGACAAATCATACTTTCATGGATGACAGACATAATATCAAACAAATTAATGTGATAAATTTCCAAAATTGAGAGATATATTGATAAACACTGTATACATATAAAATTTTGTAGATAGTCACTTACAAAACCATCAAAGATTGATTAAAGATTATATAAGTATGCAGATATCGTTGGTTTTGTTGAAATTTTGATATGGAGGAATAAAGTAAAAGTGGCCCATTAAGACATCATTTTGATGATCTCACATAGATAAAGAATATCAAAAATCTGGATAGATGAAGCAACGAGATTCAAACTCCTTCAATGTTATTTACTGAATTAAGTTATTTGAAACAAGAGAATTGCGTTTCAAGCACAAGCTGAAATGTCCTCCAATTTAGTTCAGATCGTGGACAAGCATTTAATTATAAAATATTATATTGTATTTGTATTTTCAATTTCATTAGACTGAATTGTTTTATTATCAAGGACAATAAACTTCAGGCTTTTTCAAGCACTCACACATCAACGAAAAATGATATTGAATGCTTGAGAAAAGCAGGGTTATACGTTTGATGTCTTCTTGTGCACTCTTCTGATAAAAAGTAGCATATCGCACGTTGGCGTACAGTTGATGACACTGAAACAGGATTCAAAACGTCTATACATGTGTGTTTTTCTTAGATGAAGATAATTGAAATTCTTATCTAATGAGAAGTATATGCTAATCTAGCTTTAGTGTGGATGGACTCAAAATATAGTATAACAAAATAGGAAGACATGGTGAAAAGTAGTAGACCGCTATATGTGATACCATCTGGGAACATGAAAATTAATATGTGTATTAATGAAGTTTTGCTAACTCATGTTCACCGTTTCATTTCTGCTTTTAGTGATAAATCTACATCTGGAATTCAATGCGACATCTCAAGACTCATGCATTGCCTAAGGCTATCTACAGAGCAAGTGTTTTCAACATTTCTTCTGTCCTTCATTCTTCCCTGATTTAAATAGTCTCAAAACGTTTGAGATAGGCATGTGTACCACAAATTAAAATATTTTGTAAACTGTGAAAATTAAAATAAAGCAATAAATCCTTTGAGAATTGTTACAGTTTAGTAAACAATTAAATGTCATATAATTTTAAATAAATTTGAGCAAATGGTGAGTGCAAGAATGCGACACTAAAACATTTTTATTAATGCATTGCAAAGCAAATCTTAACGAAAAGAAATCCTGATTTTAGTTCAGTTTTTAAAAGTGATCTCGTCGCTATCGATGAGGGACTAAGTTATAATCTGTCTTCCTTGTACCCTAAGTCCATCTGGATTCTGTCTGATAGTCGAAGTGCCATACAACATTTGTCAAACCGGAGTAGCGTTGGTGATAAAACTGGAACTTCAATTCTTAGTAAATTGAAACAAGTATCACCATCTTGTAATGTGCACTTTCAGTAGATCCCTTCGCATGTAGATATATGGGGTAATGAAGAGGCGGCTGGCTTGGCGAAGGAGGGTGCCAGGGACTCTCTGGCAACATCTAATTGCCTGACTTATCTTAAGCTGTTCTCTCCCAGAAAGCATATTGATAAAAATATTTCTCTCGTCCCCCCTTCCCTGTTCATACTGATTAGCCTGGAGGATCCCTTGATATGAGTTGTGACAGATGCACCCATACGGCAGTTTCCAGATTTCTTAGTGGACATTTCAGAAGCCTTGGTTTCCAGGGTGGCCATAAAACCCATCTTAATTGTCCAAAATGTAACATCGAGCAGGCTTTGCCGACTCATATTCTTATATGCCCTAATTTGTCTCCTAAGACGACTTACTAAGTCTTCCTATGCTTGTATATGACTTTTTGAAGGTGAATAAACTCATAGATCTCGTCTAGCGGAAACCAGACATGGAGATAAGCAACAACAACAATAGTAAATCTTAAATTTTGTAATTTCATTACTAAGTGCTTCATATATTAACATTTTAAATCAAGAACATGTTTATTTGTAATTATTTTCAACTAAGTAAGAGAAAAAAATAATCGATATATGTAAGTATTCTTTATTAATAAAAGTTTTATCTCAATATATTTACAAGAAATTATAGATGTGAATCGTTGATACATTACGTGGATTACAATAAAGAGTATAATATAAACTATTTAGTTGATATCATGGCAACAGTTAATGTTCTAAAAATATTTTATAAAAATACACTGTTGTTGTGTGCTACTTCCATGTTTCTAAGTTTATTTTAAAAACTAAGAAAATGTGTTTTAGAAAAATACAAACATTCCAAGAATTATGTTTACAAAATACAGTATTTGTTTATAATTTTTATGTTATGCTACATAAAAATGTATTTCAAAAAAGATACTTTTTTCCAGTGAGTAAAATAAACAAGTAAATAAGCATTTTGAACAAGATGATATATAATTAAATCTTCCTAGAGCTAGGATGCTGTTAATAATGGAAACGATAATAACCCTCATATATAGTGTAGTTTTATAGGAAAATACCCCCTACCCCGCTTAAGCCATTTCATTATATGTCAAACATTATTACTGTATTTAGTCTATTAAGTTCAATTAAATTCATTATATTTATGTATCTTTGCAAAAATAAAGTATTTCTCTTTTCGCTGCAATGCTTATATCAATAAAAACAATGTCATTTCAAAATATTTTTAATAAATTAGTTAAATTATTACGTTACTTTAAATTGCATATTGACATGAGAATAATTAAATATTTTCACTATTAGTTCACTTAACGTTTTTAAAATTGCTGACTAAAAGTAGCATAGCTGACTAAAAGAAACTTTTAAAATTTGTTAAATCGAGGAATTGTGTATTTTTTAAAAGTAAATTTTAACTTGTTCATTAATAAATAGTATTTACGAAATGAAAAAAATTACAATAAATGCTCCAACATAAAATAAAGTTGATGTGCTTAAATAAATTTTAAAGCATGCATTACTTTAATATAAAAACCTTATTCAAAATCAAAATATTAAACGTGAATAAATAGATAAATAAAATTTACTTTTACCATGTTGATTTTTAGTAATGTATCTAAAGGATCGATAGAACGTTTAAAATTTTATTTTAACAATGTTTAGGATTGTGAATAATAAAAATGTAAAAAAAAAAAACCATTATTATGATGCTCAAATGAAAAGGAGGAGAAAGTGCATTCCGTTTTTATTCAGAATCTTCCTGCTGAAAATTTATTTATAGCAAACTAATATAAAGAAAAAGATGCAAAACTTAAAATTAATAACCCCGAAAAATAAATAATTAAGTACTTTGCAAAAAAAAAGAGTCGATATGAATTATGTTTACTTACCAGGCGTATGCATATCAAATGAGACGATTGCTAACAGATGTCGGCACGCATATATGCAAACAATACGAAACCGTGAAACGTGATTTTTTTATAGTTTAACATTTGATACTCATGTTTAGTTTACATTTGGACGAGTTTCAGCGTGCATTGTATTTTTTTTTACTGAGTTGAAAATGTCGAATTTTAAGCCTTCCGACTACGATTTGCGGACAGTATTAATTTTTTGTTACCATTTGAAGAAAAATGCTGCCGAATTGCATCAAATGCTTGTAGAAGCATACGGTGCCAATGCTCTGAGTTGTGCGCAGTGCTACAGGTGGTTTGAAAAATTTCAAAATGGTGATTTCGATGTTAGAAACGAGGAGAGTGGCAGGCCAGCAAGAAAATTTGAAGATGCTGAATTGCAAGCATTACTCGATGAATATGATGGCCAAACGCAAGAACATCTTGCAGAACAATTGGGTGTTGACCAGAGCACTGTTTCCCGTTCTCTCAAAGCAATGGACAAGATAATAAAGGTCGGTAGATGGGTGCCACACGAGCTAACGGTCCGTCAACAGGAAAATCGGGGGCGAAATGTTGCTTGCCTGCTACAAACGCAAGTTATATCTCCATCTTATTGTGACTGGCGATGAAAAATGGATTTATTTTGAGAATCCCAAACGTAATCTATCATATGTTGACCCCGAACGGCCGTCCAAATCGACCGCAAGTCCGAACCGCTTCGACTGCAAAATAATGCTGTGTATTTTCTGGGATCAGGAGGGACCAATCAATTACGAGCTTCTCAAACTCGGCGAAACCGTTAATACTGATCGCTACAAGCAACAATTGCTTAATTTGAACGATGCTATACTCGAAAAACGCGAGCAATACGAGAAACGGCAGCACAAAGTGATTTTCCTTGATGACGACGCACTTAGCCACCGTGTTAAGCCGACCAAGGACATCATTAAGTAGCTCAGTTGGGAGCCCTTAGCGCATGCGGCTTATTCGCCAGACTTGGCTCCTTCCGATTACCACCTATTTGTATCATTAAGACACGCATTGGCTGACCAGCGTTTCACTTCTTACGAAAACGTCAAATCTTGGCTTGATGACTGGCTGGCCTCAAAAGACCGATAGTTTTTTGGCATGTTATTCACAAATTCCCCGAAATATGGAGAAAATGTGTAGCTAGCGATGGATATTATTTAGAATAAAGAAATATTGACAGTTTTCACAAATTTATTGTGTTTTTTTTAAAACAATCGTCTCATTTCATTTGCATACACCTGGTATATGAATTTATTTTATGAATTTTTTATTTGAAAATTTCTACTCAAACATGTAATTACAATATATATTTAATGACAAATACTTACTAACAAACAAAACATGTATAATATTAGTAAAACAGGTAAAAATCATAATTCTTACACAAAAATGGAAATTTTTTAGCATGCAATACAACAAAAATGTAAAGTTATTATTTAAAAAAAATTTCTGCGTATGCGAAGATACACATAATAATAAAAAAACTAGAATCCAAAGGGGGAGACTTAAAGAAACTTATTAAAAACTCCATGAAATTAGTATAATCATAAATGCATGATATTTAAAGGATTGACATTCATTTTAGTATAGCTTCAACTATTTAATACGTTCTGGACTGTAGTAGTTAAATACTTAAATTGGGTTCATTCTAAATACAGATGATAAGAAAAGAATGAGTTTCATAATAAAAGTAAAATCGATGGCAATGCAAAAAAAGAATTATAATATCAATATTTTTTGGATGACTTTTATTTTAAAAAAAATAAAAGTCAATATGTCCCCTTTAATGAAATTTTAATAAAGTTATTTAACAGTAGGGAGGCTTTCCAGAGAAAATTGCTTGCTGTACATTGCATGCTTTTATAGTTTATGTGATTCAACTCTGAATACACGAGTACAATAATTAACAAAGAAACAAAGAACAATTAAAGCGTTAAGATTCTAAGAATTATCTTCCCTTGAAACGCATCCTAGTTATGTTTATTAAATCTTCTATATACGCACTTATGATTTAAAGCTAAGTACTATGTAGCGATATGTCTTGACGGCTGAGGTCATTGTGAAATACCTATAGCAAATTCTTAAGAAGCTCTTACACTTAGAACTAAGATAGTAGAGCTTGTATATATATTGTTATAATGAATTGAAGTTTCTCTCCGAAGTTATTTTCCCCGTTTTCATTTAGTAAAAAGTTTTTAAAAGATAGTTTTCTTAAATTTTCACTTAAAATCACAGCATTCGCCACTATATTTTTAGGTATGTACCCATTATCCATAACCTGATAAGAAATTTTCACCTTTCTCCATTTTCCGACAAGTTTCCATGAATCCTCTATTCCATTCCGCAGATCACCCTCTTCAAACCACTATTTTAAAAATAAGAATGATAGTTTAAAAAAACCTTAGGCGGATCATCTGATATATATAAACTCTTTCTATTTCCCGGGTTGGTTTCATATCCGTAAGAAAGTTTCAGGTTCAGCAGCCATTTTGCCTACTCGGCAGTATGATGGGGGGAAAATCATTGGTTAAGGTATCCGACTACGTTCGGAAAGGTGATTTTAAAAAAGAGCATAAATGGATAATTTTCTTCATATTTAGTGTTACTTAAATTAGAATACATGTATTAAATTGTTTTAAGGACATTTTTTGACAAAAAAAAATACTTAAATACAATATTTCGGCAAAAAAATTAACTTAGAATAACGTTTTTTTTTCAAAATGTTCTCTTGTGAAAAATGCTTCTATTATAATTTCATTTTGCCAGTATATAGCTCAGACCTCTGTACAGAGGTTCAAATATGAATTTTGAAAAATTCCCATTATTTTCAGAGTTACCACCAATTGAAATAATGATCGGTGTTTTTTTCTTAAAATTTCTCCCCTCTGTTGTCGTAAAACATGGAAATCCCCACTTCTAAGTTATATATTTCAAAAATTCTAGTTCAGCCTCTGTAAAGAGAGGTCTGAGCTATATACATGCAAAATATTCTTACAATAGAAGCATTTTTCACAAAATAGAACATTTTGAAATTTGGTCATTCTATGCTTATTTTTTGTCAAAATAATTGTACTTAGATAATTTTTTATTGTAATAATATTCTTAAAACAATTTTATATACAGTTTCTAATCTAAGTGACACTAACTATTATTAATATTATTTATTTATAGGCTTTTGCAAAATCACGGTTTCGAACGTAGTCGGATACTTTAATGTGATGAATTCCATAAAATGAAAAATGTTTTTAATTGAAGATAAAATAATTAAGTATTGTATTGGTCACACAATCAGCGATATGAAGGAATTTAGCCAATCCAATTCTACAGCTTCTAACAATTTGAAATATTGCAACATTATCTCTGCTGTTTAAGAAAAGAAAAATTTTGACGCATCAAATAAACTATGTCTGGATGAAAAAGAAGCAATGTAGAAGAAGCTCTTTCAAAATGGTTCAATCATTCATCGGAATAGAAATCTTTCTGTGAGAGGAGTCATATTGCAAAATAAAGCAAATGAGTTTTGCCGAACGTTTTGAAGAAAATGGATTCGTATTCTTTAACGTATGGCAAGATGGATTTATAAAACAGAACAATATTCTATACGCTGATATTGTTGATGCAAAAGCAAGTCTTTATGTGCAGCGGATGTAAAAAATTTGAAAACGCAAGTGTGGCAAGATGCAATATGGTATTTTAAAAAGAAAGCTATTTTTGATGCTGATGATGGAGAATTGTATTACAAATTGGTTCTGAATTAAATTTTAAAACTTAAAAGTGAAAAATATACACGAGGGAATTTGTTAAGAATCGTAGTACTTCTAGTGTGTGAAAATGTAGAAAAAGCTAGAAAAAGAAAAGTAATTAAAATAAACAATTCTCAAATGCTTAGATAGTTTTAAAATGTTAAGAAGTTGCGGGTAAGTTTTAAAACGCTTCAAAAAGCCTGAACGAACAGCAAGGAATTTGCAAAAGAGTTTCATTTGCTCAGGAAGGGGATTAACACCAAGCGCGAAATAACATTTCTGATGGGAAATTGAAATACTCATTAAAAAATCCTTCATTTAATTCTTTCTGCCACAAATTTTAAGCCTTACTTGGGCTATTTGGTGACGGATATCTTAACTTTAAACCTCAGCGAAGTAACGAGAATACTGGTCACTTGGTACTTCAAACTTCAAAACCTCCCCCACCCTTTTACCCGGCGTATTTTCAGTGGAATCAGTGTTTATAGTATATTTGTTTGGAAGCAATGGTTTTATTGCAAAAAATTAGAAATATTTAAGTAAAGAAATTCCACGTTATGCAACAAAATACTATACATACCATCTGCGTGTAGTTTAAGACAGAACAACTTCACCGTTGATTCTCACACAAGATAAAACACAGCTTTCATAACGTATCGCAAGACATCAGGTTACCTTATTTGTATAGGTATCCAATTACTTCTTTACATATAGTGTATATGTATGTATATATTTGGAGGATTTTGATATGCGTCTTAGAATAGAATTTCACTCATTTTAAGCTTTGTAGGAATTAAAATTTTATTTTATTATACTTTATATATATATGTATATAGTACTGTGGGTTCTAGTTATCCTTCACTTTTATTTTATTATACTATATATATATATATATACATATATATAGAAATATATATATACTAGAGGACACGGCAGACGTTGTCCTGTACACATATCTTAAATTCAAAAATTCCAAATTTTTATGCATAAGCTTTAACAATCTGGACCGTTTTGAGTAAAATTGGAGTAAAATTGAGTAAAATTTCAAACACTAATTACATCTGAATGTAATAATTTAATTAACACACAATTTTTCTCAACAAAATAATAACACTAAATGACAAAATATTTTCCTGAAATGATCACAGCACCGACTGTCGGGACCAACTTGAATTATAATAAAAGGATTTTGAATATTCGATACTGCGATCGTAGCGTAGTCCGCCGAAACCAATGTAAAACAATCCAAGATCAACAATTTATAAATAAAAAATTAATTAAATAAGCATTTCTAAGCCGAATTTTAAATTTAAATCATTCTCGAGTCCCCTGGAACAGACAAAAACTTTCATCAAAATCGGTCCAGCCGTTTAGGAGGAGTTGAGTTACATACACACGCACAGAAGAATTACATATATGAAGATTATTTAAAAAGATAAGTAAAAACGCTAAAAAGCGTGAATCGCGTCCGCATTTTCGTAACAATAAAGACCAGGTTTGGCCAGTTTGGCTGAAAATCAATTTTCGACACCAACTTACGTCTTTTTCAATTCCTATTATTAGCTCACGATCTCTATACATATTTTGTTTGTTTGTTTATTTATATATTTATCTCAGTGGAATTTTCGATCGTTAATAAAATACATTTTAAAGCGCCCAATTGAGCTGAAATGTAATGTACATGATTATTTTCGATGTGACAATACAATAATTTTTCATTATAATTAATAAAAATTTATTTTGATTAAAACTAATTATTTAAGAAATTACAAATACAGCCACGTTGGCGACTTAGCGACCCTTTTGGCGACTGATGTCAAAATTTGAAAAGGTTTTTTTTCTCACGTGTTAAAGCATTTAGTGGAAAGGAAATTTTATATGCACGATTGTTTTGAATGACAATACGATACTTTAATGATAATTAATAAAAATTAATTGCCACTTAATGTTCTGTTGCCACTAATTAATGCCACTGTTACCACTAATGATTGATTCTGTCATATGTATATTCATATTTATATTAATTGCAACTTTATAATAAAAAGTAGCTAACATAAATTTTTCTTGGTTCATCTAATTAGGAATTAATTAAAAAAATTTTTATATTACTTGTTTATAACAATAACGTTGTTACAACAATGCAGGTGAATGTTGAGTTGTATTTTTGAATGTTTTTAATTAATATCTTTTTAACTAATTGTAATATCGGACCGAATTGTGAATCTACACTAGTCTCGAATTTACTTGAACCCACACAAAAAGTTTCATCGAAATCGGTCCAGCCATTTAACTCTCCAAACGGTTAGCACGTAAAATTCCGTCATGGTAAAGATACTTCAAAAATGCACTGCACGGGTTTTTTTGCCTTCAAGTAACATTTTCAAAAGCGGATTAGCCGTACTTTTCTGAGAGAGAGAAATCCTTGACCCCCCTTTTAAAGGTTTAACATCTTGAAAGATAATTAGGGACGGTGGAAGCGACACAGCAGGACACTGATAGGAAGTTTTATGGCTCGCAGGGAACCCCGTGTTTTGACCCTGGAGCAATTGTAAGAAATCGGGGGAAAATTTCTTTAGACCCCAGGAAGTGTTTCTTTGTTAGATTGTATTTTAAAAGTTTTGAAAAGTCCCAACGCATAAGTAAAATATGTTACAAATCCCTTTTGGTTTCATATTAATTTGAAACTATAACAAGTTGGGACGTGTCAAGGCAATCTGCTATTTTATATAGTTAGACAAATTATATCTTTTTTAAGTATATTCTTTCACTTCATTTTTCTTATCTTAATCAATGCTTTCAGTTTTTGAAACATGATTATTTCATTATAAGATGCCAAAAAAAATTAATAAAACACCAAACACTTTAAAATTTGAAATCTTTTCAACTTTCCAACCACTAAAAATGAATAAATTGAAACTTCATCAAATAATTTGAAACATTTTCCTACACTTTGATAAAAATAATAACGAAAAAAAAAACTAATTAAGATCTATTAGTTTTTTTTTTTAGATTTCAAAGCCCAAGTGTTCAGGGAAGTTTACGTACAGTGTGCATAATTATATATTGTTAAAATACACCGAATTATATTTGAATTTTAAGTCCTTGAACTTCAGTTTACATCAAAGACAACATGAATGTAGATTTTCCCACATTTTTTTTATAACTTGTTTGAATAAATGGTAATCAAAAATATACGGAAACATTTACAGTAGACATTTATGCATATAAATAAACATAAAAATCAGTTTTAAATTCGAGCTATTCAAAAACATTCGAATTATTTTTCAAAAATATCTATTTATGCAAAATACCTCAACATTTATCTTTTTTTTTAAAGGATAACTGAATAAGTAATTAAAATCTGGATATTTTTTGAAATCTCGACCGTATAAAGCTAGAAATTTTATGTTAGAAATTCCATTTGAAATTTCGAAAAAAAAAATGTATCGCGCAGTTAAAAATTATTTACCATAAGTTCTAGCAACTCTTTGAGTATAATATAAATTTCAAATTTTATTATATAACTTCTTTGGTATTTTTTATTATATTTCGAAGATTTCATACAATTCAGTTGAAAACTGCATGCTAAGTGCAAAAAATATACTAAAAAAATCGACGAATATACAATAAAGTTTTCCATAGAAGCAAAACTGAGAAGCTAAAGCGTAGGAATGAAAAATTTTGAGTATATCTGAAGTAGTTTCCGAAATATATATTTTAAAGTTCAGAAAATTTGTGTGCAATATGTTATACTTAATATTAATTAAATAGTTAAAATAATATGTTAACAATAGTCATGTAATCGTTTGATAACACATTCATATACTAATAAAAATTATAATGGTCATTGATGCGAATGTCAACAATTTTATGTAATTTTAAATTCAGACATTAAGATATTGATGTAGAAAATATAAAACGATCATCTAAAATACATGAAAAATGCAGTTAGCTATAAAATTATCTTGAGAAACAAAATACGACATTTTCACTTACTATGGCAGAGCCTGCTTAGTCAGGGGCGATCTGGAAAAACAGAGAGGGAACCGCGGTTTTGATGGATGCCGCTCTAGCTTTTAAATCTCTCAGGAAAAAAATATATAAATTACAAATGCAAAAACTAAGTCTTGTAATTTTCCATACATATTTATAACAACGAATTGTGGAATTGGCTCCCAATACTTTGTTGTGTTTGACAATATCTAAGGTAACCAACCATACTTTAGACAGATTTGCACTACTTTTTCGTAACCGTATTCCTTTTAAAATTAATTCGTGCATCCAAAATACACTTTTTGCACTCTTAAAAATTTATGTAAACTATAACAGTTAATTTTAATTTATGCAACTTGTGAAATGTTCATAATTAACCATTTCCGTCTAAACAGTTTACATGAAAAAAAAGTTTGGACTCCCTCATTCATTAGGGAATTATATAAGATTCTAACATTAAGTTTTATTTTTCGCCGAATAGGGTCGAGTGGTAGTGTATCGTGCTTCCACACCACAGGTCTTGGGTTCTATTAACAGGCTGATCCAGGTTGACTCTGCCTTTCATCCCCGCTACATTGGGTCAATAAATGAGTACAAGCTTGCTTGGGGTCTTAAACACTGAAGGACTCTCTTCAGACAGACCACCAAATCGGTACATCTGTTCATGCACCTCAGCGCCCAAAGGTCACGTATATTGGGATAGGCATAGTAGTTCCTGGCCCGCTTGGATTGTTGTACCACTGAGTTTGAGTCTTAAGTTTGAGGATTACCTCACTTTGGGGATACCCCTTAGATAAACATGTATTTCCACTCATTTGCAATTAAACATTTTTCTTTCAATTACGTTTATTTCAGAAGGAAGTTTGATTATTTAAATGTATTTTCTTAATAACATGTATATTTGTGTATTTTATTAAATTTTTGATCAATCCAAATATTACATGTTTTTTGCTCCTCTAAAAGTTTTTAGAATTTTAGAACTGATCTTACAATCTATATACGTTTTATAGTAGTATATTTAAAAATGATAAAGACATTTTTACGACTGTGTGAGCTTTTATGCTTCGTTTATAAATATAAAAAATTGCATTCAGCTACATTTTTTAAAATGTACTGAAATAAGTGGAGAGGAATAGGATATTTACATATTATGAATATTTTTGACTGCAGTAAGATATATTTATATATATTTCAGTTTCTTTACAATTTGAATAGAAGTTGTAAACTATTTTGCGAATAGTTTGATATTGAATATAAACCCATAGACTGTTTAATATTGTAAAGTGTTTTATTTTGATACCAGAACACATTAAAATAAGGCTCATTTGCAGTTATATGATCAGCTTTAGTGATATTTAAATTTTAAAAAATTGTCTACTCGTACGAAAACATTCTTTCAAAACCACACACCACATCTCATACTATGTCTTCCATACAGCAGGAAATATTTGTGCATACTCAAAAAATTTAATACAGGATATATTTCAAAATGTTTAAATTGTTTTTAAAATTTGGTATGGATACATTGTGGAACTGTCGGTTAACTTCACTGAACAAAATTGTTTTAAGTGTACTGTTTTGAAAGACAAAATTAATTAGGGAGAACTTTTCTCACAATTGAATTTGTAATGGCTGAATTATGTGAAAATGTAGTTATCGATGTGTGACATTTTTCCTTGTAATAAAAGAAACAGAAAGATAAGAAATTAAACTTGAGTAGAATATGGTTAGAAGTACTGTCATGCGCATTTGAAGAAGTATATCCCCCATTTAAATTAAAAATTATTGCCTGAATGTGTGTTATGTCCGTCACAAATGTCGATGTAGAAAAGAAATTTTTATTTAATACAAGAAGTTCGAAAATGAGAACACTAGGAACGAAAATTTAGATTTTTTCCGAAAAATATTCAGTTAACATAAAAATATCATTTATATGATTTTAATTAAAATAAATTAAAAGTATTGAAATCTTTTTTATGTTATTTTAAATTAAAAATATAATTGAATAGAGAAAGGTCGGTTTTATTTCATAAATATAATCATCGTGTGTATATCACCGTATGCACCATTTATTGTCTTATTGTTTAAAAAAAGAGAGATAGGGCCTTCACTCTTTTTACCTTATTACTTTTTTAAAATACAGGAAAATGAGCGCGTTTTCTTACTCTCATATTCAAAAATGAATGCAGGATGCTTTTCTCTGGTTCAAATCGCAATATACCAATATATATATATATATATATATATATACATATATATATATATATATATATATATATAAATATATATATATATATATATATATATATATATATATATATATATATATATATATATATATATTTATATATTTTAAAAAATGACAGAAAAATTTTAAAAAATTTGTTTGAAGAAAATATAATTATTTTTCAACTTCTAACACATTATTTATTTCCTTTTCACCCTTCATTTTGTTTAAATTTTACTGTGACTAAACATATAGGGGAAACGACCCAGTTGCACTACAACTTTCAAACAAGATTGCCCAAGGCAACTTGACAGCTAGCTGTAAATGATTGATCTCTTGGTTCTTACTTTACAAAGGGACCTAACTGAGTCATAAAATTGTCCCCGTTCGACCTCCCAAGTTTTAAAAGGGGGAAAGGAAAGAAGTATGTTGCGTTATTATAGCGAATGGCAAAATAAGAGTAAACACTTTCGGAATAATTTTTCAGGAGGAAGCTAACCACTGAGAGGGTTAAGAGGAGTTTAGTGACAAACCCACGCACAGAAGCTTTTTTTATATATATATATATATATATATATATATATATATATATATATATATATATATATATATATATATATATATATATATATATATATATATATGTATATATATATACATATATACTGAGTGTTATGTACTTATTATTAGTTTTATTAGTTAAATAGTTTTAATCAGCGTATTTTCTTGACATTTATGGAGATGAATAAGGAGTTATGAAGTTAGAAATTCAAAGTTATAAGTATCCCCTTTTGAAACACAAAATATAATATTTGTTTTTAGAATGCCACTCCTGCATTTTTTTTTCAAACAAAACTGCATAAAATTTTTAAAAAAATGAGAAAAAAATTGACAGTTAATGGTTTTTGTTATTTAGACCAGAGATTTTTTCAAAAAGAGAAAATAAATTATTTGTCGATTGACTGATTGATTGAATATTAACATTGCACTGTTCAACTACACGAGGGCGAATTATTTGTCGAAATAGAAAGCTAATTTGCTATTAATGAAAAAAAAATGTTCAATGATGTAAAATAAATAAAGCTTCATAGGTAAAGTATCTTAATTAGTTTTAACTTACATTCCGATCATTTCCGATCAATGTCCTTTTTAAAAACTAGTCTCCTTTCAAATAACTAATTCGTGGAAGAAATTCATAAATATCTCATTTAAATTATACTGAATAAGATGAAATATAACTAATTTTAAAAAAACACAACAGTAGCATTTTAGTTGATTGTAAAAAGTTTGCGCCTACAAATGAATTGAAACTTTGAAAACCTTTTACGTTTCTTTTTTATTTTTATTTTCAGTTTACTGAAGTATTAAAAATTTCCTTCGTATTGGTAGTAGTTTTGCTAGAAAGCCTTTTGAAAATTATATTTATTCTCTTTAAAAATGTTCCATCTTAACTTTTCAAATACCCTTGAAATATTTCAAACAAGTTCATAGAAAATATGAAAGGGAATTTCAAAAGTAAAATATTTTAATTCCGACGATCTGCACTGTTTGCTAGTGATCGAACATAAACTTTTAAAAACTTTTGTAATCTCTTACATCTTTCAGGTTTTCTGCAAGATTTTATATTGAAGTATTATTTACAGTTCAGTGAACAGTCAAGAGCTTCTTTTCAATAACCGTTCGCTTTCTTTAAGATGATTTTGAAACTTTCAGAATCCATCCTTCCCTTTTTTATTAAATAAGCCAGAATTTTACATATCTTACTTTCAAACTTTTATCAACAATTTCCGGAAATATTTCGTTGTTTCTTTTGTCCGAACTGTTTAGGTACGGGATACGAATAATCTATTTTGTTTAAACAGCAGGAATATTGTTTTTTGTTACGGTTATATTCCTTCTTTTTAATTTTAAATACAACTATTATTGGTGTACATGTTTACAAGGTGGGACAAAAAAAAAGCGAGTCTAAGTGCTTAACTTGAAAAAAGAGTGAAGTTGGCAATTGTTTAGGTGACGTCATACCACACACTTCTATCCATGTGGCCAGTTTTATCCTAATCTATCACGCCAGTTGAGGATCCTACGTCATTGAGTCTAGAGCTTTCTGCAAGAAAAATATCGAACCAAGTTTGTAGTGAATCTTGACCTTCAGAATTCAGCCATGAAAACATTTCAAATATTAACTGATGCTCATAGAGAGGAATCTTTGTCTAGTACACATGTATTTGAATGTTTGTGACGGAGCTTTACGTGAATTTCTATCAATCCTCTTGGGAATCTTTGGGGCCAGCAATTGAGTTATTTCATTGCCATCCCTGTCAAGAAGAAACCGTGATATACATATTAGCTAGTATTTATAGTGGAAGTTTATTAATCGTGAAGGAGAAAGAAAAGCGGTGCTGTTACGGTAAGGATCTGAATTTCGGGGCGTGACTATAGGACGGACTTTAACTCTTAGAATAAATTAAGGTAGTTAGGATTCTTAAGATAACGTTGAGTAAAGTTTATCTAATAATATTTCGTGCTTTTATTCACATAGGGTTTTGAGCTATCGTTATATCACTCTATATTTTACCTTTATAGTTTGCCTCTCTTGAATTATTATATTTGGTTATAATAAATTGCATTTACCATGATTAGTTTAGGTCAACAATCCTTACCTCCTGCAGATTTAGGTCTAGTAGATGAGGAGACGGCTTCCACAGGGGGGCAGCCATTACATGGTATTAGAGGTTTTGAGGGGGATGCGACAGTCCAAAAGATGATGAACCAGCTGCGCACCCAAGGTAAGCGATTACATATCAAAACGAAGCCAACATTCAAAATACGAGTGTATTCTCGCTCACATCAGCTCTCAGATTGTTAATCAATACTAATAGATTGAAGTACTTAAAGAACTTCGTGAAGAAATTTATGAAAATAAAGGCCAGAATTGGGGAGTGATTGATGGTTGCTCGAAGGCAATAGATCTGCTCTCATGGCCATAGCTGCCACACAGTTTCTTACCAACAGAAACATTACTCTGATGGGACATCTTTCTTATTCACATGATTTGACCCCATAAGACTCGTTTTATTTCCTACCGTTAACTCTTGTTGAAAAGGAAACCCATTTACCTCAATTGAAGAGGTTCAGGCAAAAAAAAAGTATCCTAAAGGGACTTTTAAAACCTCGTTTCAGAGCTGTTATCAGCAATGGCAGCCCCAAATGTAGAAACGTGTGAATGCTGAAGGGAACTACTCTGAAGGTGATTAATCTGAAGGTGAACTAATTCTGTAAGTACAATGACTTATTGTACCTGTCCCCTTTTTTGTGCCATACCTCGTATATGTATTAGTAGAAATTATGTAAATCCTAATTTTTCAGATCTTAAAGGCAGTCCTTCTCTTTTCTTCTTTGTAAATGTATTTATTTATTTATTAGAAACGCACACTAACAGAAAAACACCATTACAGGTATATAACCAAAGAACAAACAGCTGCAAGCACTGATACGGTGAAAAATTATCTATATAATTACATTTGATAAATATATCCTCAAATAAGGCATAGTTTCTTAAAAACGTATCGATGCCACAGAAAAATGAATACTTCTTAAAATATGAAAGCAGTCATTATGTTATTGATGACTAAGATCTCGTCATGAATTAAAACTCTTAATATCAAAAACTTTGCGTGGATTGAAGGAGGATCAATTCTGCGAATAAAAATGCTCTTTTCTACAATTAAACAAGTAACATATAAAACTATTTTGTCCCTTTTCAAGAATTTCGATTTTCTTTTTGTAATAAGGCTTCAAGATTCGAGCAGATAAACTGCAAAAAATAAAATTTTTCAAAGCTAGCTTATTAGAAATTGCTGTAGTGCTCCATTCAAAATAATAAAAGTTTTTATATGCTTTAGAAATCTAGTTATAAATGGGTTGTGAAAAATTAAATTTGGTGTTAAATGTAAAGCTGAGATCAGTTATAGAGTTTGTACGAAATAAGAATTAGGTACGAATAAAATATAGGAAGGGATTTTTGAGCGTAGTTAAGAATGCTAAATGGAAATTTCAACACAGATTAAATTTATTCAAAGCAAACAAATTAGACTTTATTTTGGCAAATATATTCAACAAAATTAATTCTTTTGCAATATTTGTGCCAGAATTTGTATAGTGTGTGTTATATTTAACTGAAAATGGACAGACAAAACCAATGAAATTGATCTGAAGTCGCATTGGAATAAATCTAATTTGATTACAATAAGCCTCCAAATTAAAGAGCAGTTGATAATTCCATGTCTTAACTTGCTCATATGTGTTTCGAAGCCAACAGAGTTTGATTCCCGAGTGGTAATCGAATTTCGATTCGATATTGCATTTCCCTAGAGGTTTAAAGACAAATTTCTTAATTGTGAAACTATAAATGCTTAGAATACTCAGTTCGAATCAGTATAATCATTATTGGTTAGATTCGTATTTCATTTTAGAGCAGTGTTTCTCAAACTGTTGTGGGGCGTGCCCTTGGGGGGAGGTGATAACCGTACGACGGGGCGTGAGTATATTGAAAAAAACGAAAACAGATTACTTAAAATAATTATTAATTTACTGAAAGTAAACAAAAAAAAATACATTTTGAAATAATAAAAAGTAAAATACACATTTACACTGATATAACACTTATATCAATGTATATATAATTATATCAGTTAAATGCTTACTTATCAATACTGCATGCTTATAAATGTATCAGTACAACACTAATGTATTTGATGATTAATTTAACAATTTTAAGTTAAGAACAAGTTTAATAAATACAAGTTACTCTATGGGCTTGTCATATATAAAATTATGTACAAAAATGAACATGTACCTGGATGACTTGCCCTGTTTATAATTAATTCCTAACTGCAGATTAAAAGTCACGCAATTCTATTCCCAATGTCACCGTTTTTAACATAAGCGTCCTTATGTGGTGTACGGGGAGGGGAGAGAAAAAGAGTAAATAAGCAAATGATTGATATTTATAAATTTTTAAAACAATAAATTAAATAGACTTATTTAAGAAAACTTGTAATACTATTCACAATTATAGGATCTTCTAATTTAAATGGTATTTTAATGATGCCTCACAAAACCTTTTTTCAAGTAATAGATAACTTTTGAATTTTCTTTTAAAAAACGGCTGAAATGATTTATTTCTTTTTAAATAAAAGAGTATGATCCTTTTCAAAATTAAATTTCTTTCAAATCTGTATATGTGTTCTATGTCAATGTGCATCTCGAATGTCTGAATTGAAAAAAATGAAAGATGAATTGTGAGTTTTAGCAGATGGATTCTTTCAGTTTTCTTTCTAACAATATGCTGTTCTTCGTTTAGATTGTAGTAAATCATATTTATAGAACTAAGAAACAAGTTTTTTTAAAAAAAAAAGTTCTAAAGTCGCGAGCACAGATTTAGTATTTAGAGCTTATAGCTGGGAGAAATATTTTCAGAAAAGAAAATATGAAACAGAAATAAATACCAGCCAGAATAATCCCAAATATAGAATTTATTCCTGACTTTCATAAAAAAGGCACATATTTGTTACTTGTATCAAAATTCACAGAGTATTATATTTATAACTAATTCACTGAAAAAGAAATAGTTTTTATTGCGGAATTTAAACTATTCAATACATGTTTATGTTTTCCAATTGTATTGTACTATTTTTTAATTTTTATTTCTTAGTCAATAGTTCATACATTGGGCTATAAATCTTTATCGTTTTTAACTCATACATAAAAAAATTCAAGGTGGCTCTGAATTTCTAAGAATAAAGATTAAAGTATGGTCATGATGGACTTAAAAATATAAGAATAACGTGAAAGTAAGTTGAAACAAATAAGCTGAAATATAAGTCGATAAGTTCTCTAAGAAATAACACTTTAATTGCTTTCTGTTGTCCTTTAATATTTTGTCACAGGATCTGCACCTAGGAACAACAGATTTTTTTTTATATTTAAACGTAAAAAAGAAAACCATTTGCTTCAAAATTATAAAAAATACCCACATGCTAATCGTTTACTATTATTACCTTTTTGATTTATAAAGCCAGCGAAAAACTTTATAAATATCTTTTTATTATCGTAAAAAGACTGAAATTCTGCAGAGTAGTACATCTAAAAGAGTTTTTTTTTTGGTAACTGAGATCTAAAAGTTCTGCACTACTCGCAATCAGGTGAAAAATTGAAGGTGTAAAAATATACTTTTCATACAGAAAGTTTAGTATTAGTCCATTGGTGTTGTTAAATGACTAAATTACTGTTTCCAACACACATATAATCACGTACATATGAAAATCTACAGTTAGTGCACAGTTGTAAATCATTAACTTAGATGAAAAAACATGACATGTTAGCGATAAAATGCATCCATATTTAGTAAAACTATTAATAAAATGGCAAAAATCGAGAAAATGTTACAAATAGGAACAAAATTTGAGATTTTTTATAAACCTTTTAAGTCAATCAAGAAAAAAAGGAAATAGAAATTTATATATTTGTTATATTAAAAAGATTTATATATTTTTTTATTGTTCCATTTTTTCAATACAAGAATGAGATTAATGTATAAAAAAAGGCTTGTTTCATAATTTGTGAAGTAAGAGCTCTTGAGCATATTTGAAAAATTCCAACTTGTTTCCTTGCAGTAGTTTTTGATAAACTCGATAATTTTGTACACAGATATAGAACGTTATTATTTATTTAATTAATTAATTATTGAAAATTTTTCTTTCTCTCATTATAAGAATACCAAACTTTTAAGAACTGATTTATTATTAACTGAACATATAATAAATATCAGTAAACTATTAGAATGGCAAATATTTTTACTAATTATATCTGATATTATTTTTACAGTTTTTATAGTGAAACTTTATAAATTAGTATTTTATGTTATCACTTTATAAATTAATGTTTTATATTATTATACAGCTATGAACGCAATTTTTTAATGAAATTTATTTATGATCAGTAAACGTATTTTTAAATTGATTCACTTAATTAAATAATTTTAGAACTTCCATTAAATGTGCCATCATAAACACTGCAGTATATAAATTTTAAATTAAAAAATACAATCTATTTTTACACTCTGCATTCCAAAAACGTATATTTCTAATTTGGACAATAAAGGAAATGATGTAATTTTCCTGAGTTTAAGCAATATACAAAATGTTCTCTGTTTATATAGATTCATGCTCATTTTATTTTAGAAATGATGTGAAGACAATATAAACTTTAGTTCTGAATTGCAATTCAAACTTTCTTCTTCAACAGAAGCAAACATAATTAGGACTTTTTGCTCTCGTATTGAATTGCAAAATCTAAGATAAAAGATTCTGTGTTTTATTCTTTCACAAACCTGACTGAATACTCGATGGGACTTAGCAATTCCAAATCAAGAGTCTTCTTTCTGCATTTAATAGGCTTTTTCTTTTACAAGTTTGTGTATTCAAAGGCTTTTTAGCGTGTTTAAAGTGGAAATTCAAATCAACTAGTACCTTTTTTCCTCCCTACAGAACTCTCGAACAGACACATCATTAGTTTAAACATAGAAAGGTATGTTCTTTCTTTCAATATTCTATTGTTTTCTTGTTATTTAAAAGAGTAAAGGAAAGTGCTGCAGTTGTTGAACTAAAAGTTACTGGAGATTCTCAAAAGAAACAGAAATATTAATTTTCCAAGAAAGTTTTAAATGATGTAGATTTTCTATTTTACTTATCGTAAATAGAATGATGTATCTAAAAAAACAATTGGAAACTGCTTACATCAAACCATGAATTTGCTATTAAACTTGCTCTTGGTTCTCCTTTTAAAGCAGTACTTATATTTAAGTGTATTTCTTCAAAAATACTTAAGGTATCCGACTACGTTCGGAACCGTGATTTTGCAAAAACAAATAAATGGATAATTTTCATGATATTTAGTGTCACTTAGATTAGAATATATGCATAAAAGTGTTTTAAGGACATTTTGACAAAATTTTTTATTTAAAATACAATATTTTGGCAAAAAACTAACTTAGAATAATCTTTTTTCCAAATGTTCTCCTTTTGTGAAAAATGGTTCTATTATAATACTATTAGACCTTTCTACAAAGGCTCAACTAGAATTTCTAAAATACATAACTTGGAAGTGGGTTTATTTATATTTTACGACAGCAGCGGGGCGCAATTTTAAGAAAAAAAAACGCGAATAATTATTTCAATTGGTGGTATCTATGAAAATAATGCGAATTTTTCAAAAATTCTAGTTGAACCTCTGTAGAGAGATCCGAGGTATATACAGGCAAAATATTATTGTAATAGAATTATTTTTCCCAAAAGGAGAACATTTGAAAAAAAAAAGATTATTGTAAGTTAATTTTTTGCCAAAATATTACATTTAAATAAATTGTTTTTCTCAAAATGTCCTTAAAACAACTTTATGCATATATTCTATTTTGAGTGACACTAAATATCATGAAAATTGTTCATTTATGCGCTTTTTTAAAATCACGGTTCGGAACATAGTCGGATACCTTAATTAGAAATAATTGAAAAAACAACCTTCTAGAATCATTATAAAAATATCTGAATAATATTAAAAAAAATTAGGAATATTTTTCCTTCTAACTATTATTAATATTCAATTACAATATAAATTTTCTTCCTATTTTAGATTTATACCCAACAAGTATCAGTTTTTAAACAAGTGTTATATAATTTTTTTAAATATCTATTCCTACTTAGGTCAACAACGAATTTTTTTTTTAGTTTATTAAATTTAATTAGTGAAAGAATATTTGAAAAAATGTATTAACATGAAGTGTAACCCACTACAAGATTAAAAAATTATATCTGAAGCCAAGAAAAATTCGTTAGAAAAAAGTAACGACGCCATCTTTTACTGGTAGTTCTGACTACATCAGAAATAACACAGATTGAATTTAAAATAAAAACATAAAATGAATTAATGTTTGAAAAACTGTGTTAATATCCAGTGTCATCCACTACAAGTTTGAAAAAATCTATTTGAACCCCAGTGGAGGAATAGAATTATATTATTAACGATTGAAAATTTGAATAAGGTAGGCATGTAAGTTTATATAGGGAGAATGTGAAATAAAATAGTAGGAATTGTGTGAATTGGAATAATTAACAATAAAAATAAAGCTTTAGTATTTTTTTGTAAAAGTTTTTTAATAGATACGATTATTTAGAATATCTTATATATTTTTTAATATTCATAACCCCAAAGTATAATTTTTATAATCATACATACAATAATATTTTAATGCATTAATATAAATGTTTAATTAGTGTATGTGTGTAAAACTGCGATATAAAAATAAGAGCTGATAGCTATTTTTCTAAACTATTAAAATCATAAAAGAAGAAAAAAATACATGAATTATTTTATGATACAAAAATAAAGAAAAAAAATGAATTGGGATTTTGGTTTTTCCACAAAAGGAACTTGGTGATCGTATTGTGAAAAAAAATTCTTAAAATTCTTTTTTAAGGATCTTTAAAATTCGAAACATTTAATTATTAATATAATGACTTTTATTAACATGCTTGAAATTTTTAATGTGCATAAAACTTTCTTAAGACTTTCAGTAATATTTTCAAAGTTGATAAATTTATATTACATGTATAAAATATTCCAATATATTGTATGCTACAAACACATACATTTTTAAATAATTTATCAACATATATCTTTTATTTTAATTCAAAAATATGTGGAAAAATCTGTGAAATTGCTTAGTTTTTAATTTATATTACTTAAGGCCTAACTTGAAAATGTTCTTCGTCTACATAAGGCATTTTTTTAAATCTTCATAGTTCGAACAGAACATCGTTTCCAAAACAGTTTTTCTTTTTCCTTTACGCGAAATAGAAAAAAAGTTATAGTGATTTTTAAAAAAACATCACTCTATGCAAAAGGGCAGTAACATAAAACTTAAAATGAGTTTTTCTCAAAATTAGGTTTCCGAAATAGTCTTTACCAGATATATGACATCTAAAGAACCAAACCAGATAACGTTTTGAAATTTTGTGGGAATGTTTATTATTCTATTTTTCATAATGTGAACCATATATTTTGTTGTAGGTTCAATCTTTTTTCATTTGTGGTAGTTTTCATAAAGAAAAAACTTTAAAAATATCAAAATTTTCATATTATTATGCATAATTGTCTGTAATTTTTTTGTATTTTAATATTTCTCTTAGATTTTGGTTCATTTTGAAGAGCACTATGCTATGTAAGTTGTGTATAAAGAAAATTATGATAATTGTATTAGAAATTTTTCTACAATGTTACCCATTTTAATAAAAATTTGGTAAAATGTCCTAGAAAACAACCAATTTTTCTAAAAGTACAATATTTATTTAAAAGTTTTTATGTATTTACATATTTTTTTTATTTTTCTTCCTAAAAACACTCAATTTGTCTGAAGTTAGGCAGTCACCTTAATAAAAATAAAAGGAGTAAAGCATTTAAACTTATACGCAAATTTGAGTAAATTCTTTATCTACTCAATTTTCATGATGCACTTACTAAAATTAATGTTTTAGCCCACTTTTACTTAAGACAGAAATTTGAAAGACATCTTACTTTATTTAGGAATTTCTAAACCAACTGTTGAAATTTTATTTGATTAGTTTTTACAAATTAATTAAACATATTGACATACGAAAGCATTTTGCTTTTCTAAAATTCTTTATAGTTGTTTTAAAACTAATTAATATAAAAATGTTGTAAAACATGTTTTTAATTGCATTTATATCATCATACGTACAGATTTAGTACAACTTATATCAATGTTTTAGATTCTCGAGGTTTCAATATAACAAAAAAAAAGGAAGTTTTCAAGGAAGTGTAAAATAAATAATCAAATGTTTCAGTATTCGCAGAAAAATATTCTTAAAAAGTGCAGAGCATTAACTTTTGTTCACATATTAAAATAAATCTTTGTTATTATTTTTACTTATATTATCTATTTTTGCTACAAGATTCAATGTCTTCTTACTCAAAATCTCATTCTGTATTACATAGCCAAATACTTCTTTGATCTTGTTCAGCAAAAGTATTCAAATATCAACATTCACTTTTTTATATTTTCTACCCACATGATTCTTACAGAAAGAAATTGCATATAATAATCAGTTCACGTATCTATTCATGACCACATATTTTCAATATATTGTGGTAGTTTCTCAAACAGCACGAAAAGATCGAGAAATTCACAGAAGCACAACAAAGAAGACAATTCTATTTATGGACCGAAAAACGCAATAAAAGAAATAGGGTTGGCTCAAATCTCATGAAAAATTCCAAAGAAGATGCCTTTAGCCTTAAGAAACATAGCAAAGCTATTTTCAGCTCAGGCATATTGAATAAACATTGCGACCTACGAAAGAATCCTACTGAAATGCACGACAATTTTATTACATTTAAATGAACGTATATATGTTTTATCCCTTGAGAAATATTTGTTTATCAAACAATTTTTAGGAGCTAAAATATTGTTCATTTCTTTATATTTCATCACATACATGTCTGAGTTTTAAATTTTCTTTTGTTCAAAACCTAAATAAAACCATGTTTTCGTCTCCTTTTCAAAATTTTAGAATAACGTGTTTTCTTTTTGATAGTTTTGATACATTTTCTCTTTTTTTCTTAAGCGTATAAAATGTATTAATGACAAGATTAAGTTAGAGTTCTAAGTTATAATATTTATCTTAAAAGAGCAAATCTGAAGGTTATCATTATGTTTCTTACTTACTATTAACGATTTCATGTTATTCGATCTTTAACCCCTTAAGCAATCATTTTTTACCCAAAATACTTCAATGAAAATTACATTTCTTTAAAAAAATTTTATAACTTAACACCATACGAATTTCCATCTTCGCAACAAAAAGAAATGCCGAAAGAAAAGCACATTTCAGTACCATAGACAAACGGCAAACTACATAATCTCTTTCAAAATACGAGCACTAAATAATACAACATAAGAATTAAATATAAGCGTAAATCAAAGAGAGAAAATTTCACGGCCCGTACAGCGTACTGGCAAACCACTTAAGAGGTTAAATTGTTCATTTTTCAAAATAAATGTCAGTTTTAGAAAACTCTCACAAATTATACTCAATAATAAAATAACTTCTCTTACAAAAACTGTGTATTCTAAAGAAAACGGATAAATCATATGCCAAATAAGAATTAGTTAACGTAACTAAAACATCCTACCCATAGTAAATATAAACTTAATCCAATGAATAATATCTTAATCCATATACTTCTAGAAAGCTTTGTAAGAAGACACTCATACTTGCTGAAAATTTGAAATTATACACAAATTTTTAATATCGCTTCTGGTGAATGATACTTAGGATAAAGTACGTTATCAATTAACTGATGAAATTTTCACATGGGGAAAACTACAATTTTAATTAACTAATTATGTTCTGCTTGACGTTAATTATATAATGAAATACCCTTATATATCTTTACAATTTATATATTAAATTCATTCATATGGAAGGAAAACAATGCATAATTATCGGTTACCTATCAAAAATAATTAAACCTGATTAAAAACAGAATATTATTGCTCCTTTTTTATAAAATTCCCTTGATTGATCTGCAAAAAAAATTATAATTCATTTCAACGTTCTTGAAATAATTTGAGGCAAGAATATTTATAAAAGGGATGTGGATACTTTTCCTTATAATATAGGTTTCTAATAGTATATGGATATTTCTCTAAATACTCATTTTTGAGACGAATTGTTCTAAATATGCGTAAAGGTAGGAGAATGAAGTACATTTAAGTATTTCACATACAAAAAGTCTTTATTGCATATATTTAATATATTTCAAATACCCTTATAAATAGTTAAAATTGACTGGAATAACCACATTACGTAGTTGCAATGCTGAAAAAGTCATGACATTTTGACATTAAGAATAGAATTGCATCGTTTCTTTTAAGAAGAGTAGGGAGCCTCTATACCGACAATGTTGATTTAGCTATTTTCAATGTACCTTTCTCAAAATTTGTTATATGTACATGTTTCAAATTTTTCATGCAATTAATGTACACCTTTCTCATTATACTGAAATGAGCGTTTAGCTCATTTTGAATTTTGTCATAATTTATAAAATATTTTATCAAACATAGAGAAATGTAAACCATTTTCACATAAAAAAATTTGTAAAAAATAAATTTTTGAGTTTCTTACAAAAAGCTCATTTTAGTATATATTAGCCATCATTATAAAAATACCCCAAAAATTTTACATACCTGTGAACAGTAGTTTTCTAGCAAAGGTGCATCGAACATCAAAATTTACATTTTGAAATAAATGAATTTAATTGTAAGACTTTTATTTGTGTAATGAGATACTTTATTGGGCTAGGAAATATAAAAATAAATAGCTCAATTTACAATACAAGATACATTTTTTGGTTTGTATCAGGCGTTCAACTTTTAAGCAAAAACGAATTACTTTGTTTACATTTTTACTCATTCAAATGGGTGTGGCCCAGTGTCAACGAATATTCAAAAATAGGGTTTAAGGCAGTGTTTCTCAAACTGTGGGGCACCCCCCCCCTGGGGAGGCGCGAGCATATCGAAAATAAAAGATTAAAAAAATTTATTTACTGGAATGAAGTAAAACAAAATACTTTTTGACATAATAAAAAAATACACATTTACACTTATATAATTTATATATCTGCGATATTACGTCATAAAAAATTAAAGCTTCTACATTAAAGCTTCTACTTCTATTACGGTTTCTTTTCAAACCAAAATGAGAAAAAACAAAACCCAGACCCATAATCAAAAAAATTTTTATAGGAAGATAAAAAATTCATCACTGTTATATTATTGTCATCAGCTGTAGGCAGCAGAATGTAGTTGCTGTGGTTTGACCTTCGAACTTTCTTGTACGGTTAGTTACGTTCCTGCTCTTATGTGTGTATTTGTTTTTTCATTTAGGGAAGTTGCAAATAAACTATTTCTGCTGTGATTTTTTCCTTGTAAAATATTTTTATGATTTTTTAAAAAGCACAGAGAGCTCTTTGAAGGATTACTTGGCCAAGATTTATTTCTATGAGTTATTCCCAAACATATAAAAAAGCATAATGAAAAACGTTTTACATAATTTTTTTGAGCATCCATATTGTAATAAATACACTTTTATTCCGGAGCTGTCACGCCGAGCACAGAGTGCACGAAATCGGTAATTCTGGCAAAACTGTTTAATTGTTACCAAAGGCTCTGACACTATCCTCCTGTTTGATAGTCTTAACGTGTGAACTAAAATATATTTGTCACATATATCCCTCTTTTTTGGGAGTGACAAACGTTTTTTTGCAATCTTAAGGTACTTGTTTTGACTGAGTTCCCGGTGTGATAACTTTTTTTCCGAAATATTTTCTGTGTTCTTGAAGGTAGGTGAGTATATTTTCTCTTAATTAAATTATTCACTGGAGTTACGCTTTTTATTGTGTACTATAAAAATAATTATAAAAGAAAAAGATTGGGGTGGCTCAATAACCTCACTCGACCATTAGTATCGAGTGCGTGCCTGCTCCAGGTGTAAAACATGTTGAAGTCTTTTCACTTTCAATATTAAAAATAATACAATTATTTCTCATCGGAATTTTGTATTATTTTTCATTATTCAACATCAATTCTAAATGCTAATTCTGTGAGGCTTAAAATTACAGTTCGCTTAAAACTAATTATAATTTGAGCAATGATTTAAAAAAAATAATTTTACATTTTTGTAAACATTGTTGTGCACTTGGCTTTACTCTCCTTAAAATTCAGCGATTATATCAATAATGTTTTATTTTCTTATAAATGAAATCGTGCAAAGAGCGGGTATTTCAGCCGGTATACTTTTAATGTATCAGTGCTTCACAAAGTATTTTATAACTAATTAATTAATGCTAAATTAAGAAGAAGTTTAATAAGTATTAGCGACTTCCATGGGCTTGTCTTACAGAGCAAATTTTTCAAAGGAATGCTTATGATTAGAAATTGACCCACTGAGTTCTTTCTAAAAAAAGCTGATATCTATATTTTGTCTTCTAAGCAGCCACCGCATTTTGCAATATGTTCCAATTTAAAAATTAGAGAAAGGAAAAATAACATAATTATCATGTTACTTAATATTTTTTTGCTTAAAAGCAACATGTACAAAATTTAATATTTATGTCATGAATTTGTACGGTATATAATTAAGATTATTACTTTAGCGTAAAAAAAGTGCATTATTGTTGCATTCAGTACATTATTAATGTATAAGGGGGGCGCGATAAAAATTGTGATTGATAAGGGGGGCGCCAGTATTGAAAGTTTGATAAGCACTGGTTTAAGGGATTCTAACTATCCTAGAAATTAAAGTAAGGTGTTTTAAGAAAGGTCAAACTCTATACAATTTGGAAATGTAAAAATCTGAAATTATCAAAAAAAAAATAAGATTTTAGCTTTCTAACAGCACTTAAAGGTTATGATTTATTACTTTTTTACTCTACATTCTATTGATATTTCTATTTCTTCGAAAACAACCTTTGATAAGATACACAGTCGACTCTCGATAACTCGAAATTGCAGGGACCAATGAAAAACTTCGAATTATCAAGAGTTCGAATTATCAAGAGGGTAGGAAAAACTCTCAAAATACACGAAGAGAAGTTTTTTTTTCTAACACATATAAATTTAAAACTCTATGTAATAAAGCAACAATTGTACATAATTTTTTTAAAGTACATTTTATACAGTATAAAAATATAAAACAGAAGTTAAAAGTCCTATATTAAAAGAATACACTTATGTCTTGAAAACAACTATTAAAAGAATATACATACTATATATAATTAATCATTTTTGTCGAAAAAATCTGTTATCTTTTTTTTTGTTTTAAGGCATTAAATCTAACTTTGTCAATAGATTTTTCTAGAACAAATGAAGCCTGTAAAATGTCTGCATCAACATGATTTTGAAGGAAAAAGTTTCGTAGTTTGTTTAGTGACACTTTAGCTTCTGACAGAGTTACCGGAGTCAACTCCGCTGATTCGTCTTCATCTCTTTCTGTATTATTGTAGTCCAAAGCCACAATTTCAGCATCAGATCGACTCCCCATTCAGCAATGTCCGTGTCAACCAACACGTAGTCGTCAAAAGTCAAATCTTGTTCTGGAAGAGCTTCCCAAAGGGTTGGTTCAGCATTAAATTCAGTAAGTGTATCGTCCACGTCAACCAGATTCGGCGAGGGGAAGCCTGACTTTTTGAAACAGCTGTGAATTGTCAAAGGAGTAACAGCTCTCCAAGCCTTGTCAATCATAGTCAAAGATGTTAAAATAGAAATAGTAGTTACATTCTGCTGATTTTCGAGGTTATCCAAAACGCTTTTAACGACTTCACGCCGATAAAAAGTTTTAAAATTACGTATGATGCCAAGGTCGAGTGGCTGAAGTTTTGAGGTTGAGTTTGAAGGGAAAAAGTGAAGTTTCACATTTGATAATGGTGGTGCGTTATTGTGCAGAGTACAGTTGTCTAAAAATAAGAGAATATGTCGTTTCTCTCTTTTTATATCCGAGTTCAGTGAGATCAACCATTCATTAAAGGGTTCGGTGGTCATCCATGCCTTCTTGTTTGAGCGGTATTTGGTAGGAAACGAGTTTATGCCCTTGAAACACCGAGGTTTTGCAGATTTTCCTATGACGAGAGGAGTAATCTTTTCTGAACCGTCCATGTTTACAGCCAGTAAAATAGTTAACCGCTCCTTACTATGTTTTCCTCCATGGCATTTTTCTTTTTTGAATGTAAATGTTTTTTCTGGCAAACACTTGAAAAAGAGTCCGGTTTCATACGTATTGAAAAAGGTTACGTGGTTCGTACTCCTTTATTAGCTCCGAAAGCGAGTTGCGCCACTTTGAACAAACGTTAATGTCGACACTTGAGCTTTCCCCGCACATTTTTTTTAAGACTATCCCATTCCTTTTCTTTAAATGTGTAAGCCATCCCTCGCAAGCCGAAAACTCAATTCCTAATTCTTTGTCGAATGCTTTAGTCTTTTCCTTCAATAAAGAGCCCCCCATCGGAATATTCTGTCCTCGACACTGTCTCATCCATGAAACTAAACACTGTTCAAGACGTGGAAAATTACCTTTACTAATGCGTTTTCTGACTCTACTCGAAGACGCACTAAAGATTTTCCCTTTATTCTTCAGAATAGTGGAGAGCGAGCTCAGGGGGATTTCAAATGCTTTGACTACAACGACCTTCCTCTCACCTTCTTCAACTGATTCTATCACCTTTTTCTTTTCAGAAATTGTTAAGCACTTGTACTTTTTAAAAGAAGACATGTCACTCCTTTCACGTGATAAGTCGACACTGAGGTGAGGTGTAAAGTAGTGGCCCAAGGTTTATCGAAATTAACAGGTAGGAAACGTAAATCACCACAACTTTCACCACAAATTTAAAATTTGGAATCTAAAATGAACACAATGCGTATTCACAGTTCACACTCAGCTACGGGGTATACTTAATAGCAGGGGTCGAAGATTATGGAGCAATTCTTAGTGGCACATTACCACTCTTTTTTTAAAAGAAATAATGGAATAAAGTTAAATCCCTGCCTCTCCTGTCTTTGCCTCTGTGACATCGTCGATTGTTGTAAATCCCCATCTTTTGATTCACGATAAGTTTTATAGTTTCACCAGCTGTTAAGTGACAAGTGCGACGTCTTCAATTGTTGCGAACTCCCACCCATCGATTGTCCCTGAATTTTTAAGATCCACCAGCTGTAAAATGACCAGTGCACGTGTCCATGGGGCCATTGTTTATTGTCTGAACTCAGAGAGTGACGACAGCCTGACGGGTCGCCATAATGGTAAAGGAGAGCCGGTGCCCGATTGACAATAGGTGAAGTAAATAAATGAAAATGAAAATAAGTTCAGTAAAAAACCGCTCGTGGCATAATTAGGTACAGGAAATGAATCTAACTTCATAATATTGAAGGTTCGAATTATCGAGAGTTTTATAGGATAACTTCGAATTATCGCGTTTTGTAGTCTGGCCAACAACAAATTTTATTTCGAAATATTGAGAGTACCAAAACGTATGGTTTTAGATCGAAATATCAAGAGTTTTTTTCTAGGGGCTGAGCATATACTTCTTCATATTAGCGAGAGGTTCGTATTATCGAAAGTTCGAATTATCGAGAGTCGACTGTATATTGAATTTTAAGTGAATACTCTTAAATGCTCTTTCTGAAATAATATAGGAATTAGAAATCATCTTTCTAAAACTGATGAATTTGAGAAAACACAATGTAGTAGGAATTACGGATTTATTTCTCTAGTTATGATAAAATTGAGTATGGCTTAAAGGTTTAGCAACTTTTAAAGTAAATTAATTGAGAAAAATAGTTAAGAATCCATGATAAACCCAGAATTCTAAAATGAAAATACTTTTTAAAAATATAATACAAAAATGTCGAAAAATAGATGAAAAATTCGCTTATGATTATAGAAAGAATATTGAAAAGGGAAAATTTCTATTAATTTATGACTTTTTTTTCTTGAAAATTAGAAAACAACATTAATTTTTGTTTGAGGTATTATTAATTTCGTTTTGAGGTGCATACATCTTATTAAAAGAAAACAGGTTTCACCACACACACAATAAATTCCATTCTAAATTTCTTCTGAAACAATATTTTTGTTCAAAATTAAATTCTTCAATTTTGCAAGAGAAATTATACTTTTCATGATGAAATTAATCTAATTATTTATTTTAATCCTTTAATCGTGATAAATCCAGATTTCTAAAAAAGAAAACAAACAATGAGCTATTTTGCAAGAAATTTTAAAAAAATGGGGTTTTTTTAACTGCTTCATTTTCCTTCCTACTAATTACAACAAAAAATTTAATAACATTCTTACATTAAGCTGTGAGACTATCTTATATGTTTATAGTTATTTCCTTTTATAATTTATTTAGTTTAATGATACTATTTACTATTTCTGAAATTGGATATTTTGACAACTTGGTGATTCTGAGATATCTTTGGAAAATAAGATGTATAATATCCAGCTAAAAAACATTTAAAGATAAATAATATCCAAACTTATTTTTAACATATGTTTGTTATTTACCCTAATTTAGATTTACTCTTGTTTTTACCTATCTGGTTAAGATCTATAAAATCTTTTCGTCTTAGCGAAAGGTAATAATTTTACTCCATAATTTTATTGTGTGAATTCAACTTCCCTAGAAACTGAAAATTGTAATAGTTTTTTTTAAAGTTATAGTTAGACAATGTAACGCAAGTAACAATAACAAGAAACAAATCATAAAAAATTTGATAATAATAATAGAGGATTTGATTCATTCAGAGAGAGAGAGAGAGAGAGATTTTTATTTTATTACAGAATCACGCATAAGTTTTTTCTTTCATTCGTTTTACTATTTGAAAAATAAAACAAACAAATTTGGTGGTGGTGGTGGGACTAATCCCCATCTGGTCTAGTGAAACTAGACCAGATCCATGAGTCTATAAATCTTTACAAAGTCTAAGAATAGCAGTGGGGATACAACAGCCTCCTCACAGAAAACCCCCAGACATTGCAGAATGTGCTGAGGAGAAAAAGGATTGATGTTACATTTGGGGCAAATTGGGAAGCCTCTTTTGCCACCCTCAAAATTCATGCACCTCAGATGACCAGTCGAAAATCGTGAGAATGCCGTTTGATATGATCTGGAACCCTTGAATGATATGGCGGATCCAGGGTGTCTTTGAAAGTACCATGGGTGTACAGGAGGGATTACCTAGGTTCTACATATCAATTATTTAGCCCTGGAGTAGATCTCAGTTGATGTAAGGACCATGTGGTTTTCAGGATCCACAGGATTTCTTGTAGCCGCCTTCGCAAGGTTATCCGCAACTTCGTTCCCGAGAAGGCCAACATGAGAAAGGACCCACTGTAGATGAATAGGGTGCTGATCCGAAAGCTGTTGAAAAAGGTGAAGAATACTCCTGCTGGTGCTATCACCGATAGATGGCCAATTCGATAAATGTTGGATGGATGATCGGCTGTCTGTCAGTATCCAAATTTCAGAAACAGCTAGATCTCTTATGTTGTTAATAAATGAAAGACCACATATGATAGCTATTAGCTCCGTTCTAAAGACAAAAGCATGGTCAGAATTTCTTTTCTGAAATTTGATGACGTGGCCTCGTAGTTTAATTAAGACTCCACTGCCAGTAGTATTTGTCTCTCCCTTACTGCCATCAGTATAGATCTTGGCTGCATCCAGTGGAATTCCAGCAATCACATCCAGAGCCAATTGCTTAAGAAGTTCGGGAGGTCAGACATTTTATTCACATTGGGCATTAAATTATAATGGAATGTGACCCGCTGGAGTCCAAGAGCAGGGTTGATGAATGAAGTCAGACTGTGGTGTTCCATATTAAAACTCAGGTTTTGTGCAAGTGCCTAGGAGAAGGGACTATTTCATTTCAACTTTTGATTATCTTTCCAATGCTTTAAGTATTGAGAGGTTCTATGTTGATCACCTTACCTGAGCAGTTTGTTGAAGTACTTGGTTAAACAATAGTTTCTTCTCATATTTAAAGGCTGAAGGTCGCACTCATATAGAACTAAGTTATTAGGACAGCTGTTACGAAGACCAGCGATGATTCTAGCAGCACTCAGCTGTAATCTTTCAAGTTTTTTAAGGTTAGAATCTGAGGCAATAAAGAAAATGGCAGAACCAAACTCCAAAACAGGTCTAATTAAGGTAGTATAGGTAAACTTTAGAGTAGAGGCATCTGCACCCCAATCACGTCCAGAGATGCATTTTAATATATTAAGGCGTTTTCTACTTTTATTAATCAAATCCTCTATATGCCAATTGCAAAGAATCTCTTGGTCTAGGGTAAAACCTAGATATTTAGTATGTTTTACGTATAAGAGTTTTTGATCCGTTATAAAAACAGTTGGTTGATATTTATATAGATGTCTATTGGTGGTGAAAAAACTGGTCACAGATTTCATGAGATTAAAGAATAATTAGTGGTTAGTTTCAAAGTCATTAACTCTGCTTAGGCACTGGGAAAGATTAACCTCAATAGACGGTATGTCGTGACTCGAGTGCCAAAGAACAATATCATCTGCAAATAAACCAATGCTGATATTTTCAATTATCAACTTTTCCACTCCAGCCAAAAACATAGAGAAGAACGTAGGACTGAGTACTGATCCTTGAGGAACTCCTTGATTTAGTTTAAAGTCCTTGGAAAGAAACTTATTATACTCAACACGAATAACTATAGATTTCAAAAAATCTGAGATCCATGGCAGAGCTTTTCCTTTTATTCAAAATACAGCAAACATCTTAAGAATGAGCTTGTTTCTCCAGACCGTATCAAAAGCTTTAGATAAGTATAAAAATGCTGCTGCTGTATGATTGGTCGATTTTTTTTTTAAATTTTGGGCATCTCTGACACATCGGCAAAAGTACAAATCTGATCTTCTGTACTATGTCCTCTCCTAAATCTATATTGTTCCCGTGGAAGCAGATTATTGCTGTCTAGAAAGTAGGTGAGCCTTCTTAGCAACATTCTTTCCATGATTTTATATGGTATACTTGTCAAAGCAACCGGCTGATAACTCTCAGGGGAACTGAGTACCTGGCCCGGTTTTCTAATGGGAATGATAGTGGCTCTTTTCCACTCGTGAGGCAGTCGACCACTTTTCCAAAATTGATTATTATTAAATATATCCAGCAGACGTTGAATGCCTCTCGGACGAAGATGAGTAATCATAACCTTGTGTATATTATCTTGTCCCGGTGACTTCTTCGAATCGAGAACATTTAAAACTAAGAGTAGTTCAAGCATAGAGAAGTCGGCCAAAAAGACTGGCTCACCAAGATCTGAGCTGCGACACTTGTGTACAGCCAATTTTGCCTGCCTTGTAAAAGTCAGTCTACTCATTTTCTGATAATGGCTGCCTAGGAACAAACAAATTTAAAAACGTAAATGAACGTACAGTACGTAAAAACGTTACCGTAACAAAACGGCAGGGCATCGTGAATGATAATGATTCTTTCACAGTTATTTATTTGTTGATGTTGTTATGACTAGGCAGTCCAGTGTTCATTGTAAATCCTGTTTATTGCAGTTGTAGAGGCACAAAAACATAAACATCTTAAACACAACACAGAAAATACTCAGCACAAAAATACATAAACGTGTCTTACATTTTGACGAAGACAAAAACAAAGAGCAAGAATGGGGATAGTTACATGACGAAGACAAAAAGAAAGTGAGGAAATTCCTTAAAAATCAACTTTATATATATTCAGGGAAGAAAAGAGGAAAACGCATTATAAAAAATATAGTCACGTGTTTAGGCAAAGAGAATAATTAGTTATTTATAGAAATGCCATCAATGATTAAGGAAAATTAAGTCACGGTTAGTAAGACACATGAAAACAATTAATGATCTTGTAATTCTTGGAATCGCAAAGAAATCTATCAAAAATTCAAGGCATAAAAAATCAGTAATAAATACACTCTGTCGCAAAAAACTATATGCACCCAGAAGAAATTGAGCTACATTCACGAAATTTGGTATGCATGTAGTGTATATGAAAATAAACAAATGATTAAAAATTCAGAACAAAATATCATTTTATTAAGCGGTTACAGCTTGCAAAAGGTTAAAAATCAGTAAGTAGTAAAGCCACCTCTGGCAGCTATACAAGCCGAAATTCGACGTGGCATCGATTCAATTAGATCACTTATGACCCCCTGTGGAAGATCCTGCCATAGTCTTTGCATCTGCGCAGTTAATTCTCCTGTATCTCGGGACGGCTGCAGTTGCCTTCCCAGCGCGTCCAGACATGCTCTATTGGCGAAAGATCTGGTGACCTGGCAGGCCATGGTAGGACGTCATATCCTTGAAGACATTGTTGGGAGAGTCGCGCAGTATGTGGACGAGCATTATCCTGTTGATAAATGGCACCTGGGCGACTTGATAGCATGGGTAGCACAATCGGCGTTAAAATATCGTCCACGTATCTGCGAGCTGTCAAAGTGCCTTGAAGGACCACTAAAGATGATCGTGTGTCCCAAGAAATTGCTCCCAACACTGTCACACCTTGTGAAATTGCTGTATGCCGCTCGACAATAAATGCCGGATCGGACCGCTGGCCGGTGCGCCTCCAGACACGTGTGCGGTTGTCATCAGCACTGAGACTGAATCGGGATTCATCACTGAAGATGACACGTCTCCAGTCTGTCACACTCCAAGTTGCCCGAGGTCGGCAAAAATCCAGTCGACACTGCCTATGATGTGGGGTCAGTGGTAAGCGTCTTAGCGGACGTCGGCTCCTCAAGCCAACTTCGGTCAGTCGTCTCCTTATGGTTTCTCTTGATGGCACTGGATGTCTGGAAGGAGGTAAGTGGCGTTGAATCGATGCTAGCGACGTTGTTGGTGCCGAAGTGGCCACTCTTCTGATTGCACGATCCTCGCGATCATTTGTGTTCCTGGGACGTCCTGACCCTCCGCGACGGTACACTCTACCTTCTGTGATCCACTGTTGCCAACACCGAGCAACTACCATATCGCTCCGACCGAGGGGGCGGCCGATACGTCTATTCGACCAACCTGCTTCTCTGAGGCCTATTATACGGCCCCTATCAAAGTCCGTCAGCTGCTCGTACTGCCACCGGTTACGTCTTAGAGGCATCCTAAGTCTCAATATCGTCTATCAAAGTCATCAGATTCGTTTGGATAGCCGTACGGCGCTCGTACTCATGCTTTTAAACTCCCAGTTGCGCAACTAATATGCGCATAGCACACTAGCCTTGTCTCATTGGCTTCGAAATTTTAATCATTTGCATATCTCTTACCAGACTACATTCTTGCCGAGTTTCGTGATTGTAGCTTGATTTCTTCTGTGTGCATATATTTTTTTGCGACAGAGTGTATATCAACATAATATTTTTAATGCCTTAGAAAAAGATAAATTGAGACGCGTTTAGAAATAGGGTATTATAATTTATAATTTATAAATTCGAATTATGAGTAGATATAAATTTAACTTATTATATATATATATATATATATATATATATATATATATATATATATATATATATATATATATATATATATATATATATATATATGTATATATATATATATATGTATATATATATATATATATATATATATATATATATATATATATATATATATTGTATTTTATAGAATCATTTACAATAACTGTCTGGATAAATTTTAAAAAATGTAAATTTTAAAAGATTTTATTTAATTCTGTAATATAAATCATGAATGGTAGTTTTTGATCGTGTAGAAATTTAAGCAAAAACAATAATTTGTATGTTTTTTTGAGCAATAATCAAAAAACCATTAAAAAAATTAGTGTAGAAATACAAATTGTTGACCTATATTTTTTTTTGCTTAAAATAATATTTATACATTAATTTATCATTGTATGTATATCATCGAAGATAGAACTGAAGGGAAAAAACACATGTATATAATTTACATCTCAGTATACAACAAAATTTCATAAGAATTACTTATACAATATTTGTAATAAGTAAGAATTTTACTTTTCACTAAAATAATACTGCGCTTATTGAATTCATTTCCTTTGATCGGAAAAACTTCTAATATTCCTATAAAAAAAAAGATAAAAAAATTATTCTAATAACTTGATAAATATATTTTAGACAATTATCAAAATTTATATCAATAACTGAAACAACAAAATTCAAAAATGAGAATTAAATTATTTTTAGAAAACATTATAAATGAATGTCTCAAAATTTAATTTACATACATATCATGCAGAAGTAAAAATAATGACGATCAAAAATTGAGCTATGCTAGACAAAATTAAAATCTGATGAGTAATTCAAAATCTTTCAATAAAATTACAAGCATTTTTTCAACAAAAAAAATAATTCTCTTCTAGCATAAAATGTGCAGAAGTACTAAAAAAGGGTTAAATTATTTTTTTATTACAAATAATAAATAATTTTTTTGCAGAATTCATTGGTAACTACTGCAATATGTGTTAAGATATTATCAGAGTATAATTACTTATACTAATTTGCAAACATTTTTTAAAAGTGTTACTTGTTATAAATAAACTGTGGTTAATAACAGGTATTATCAATATTATAAAGATATTTCCATCAATTTTTTTTAAATTATTTATTGCTACTGAAAATTATGCAGCATTTTTATTCTTGAAATGCTGAAATTATTAATTGGAAAGAGAATGCATATCTCTAAAAATTATATTTATTAGATATTAGTATGTTTAATGTTCGTATGCTTCTAAATGTGGATGTTTTTAGAAAATTATTTAATTATTGAATCATGTATTACATTTAACACATGGATTTCTTAAGTATATATATTATTTTTTAAAAAAACGTATTAAAATAATAGAAAGCTGGCCATTGATTTTATTTAAAGAATATTTTTATTCTGTTGATAGATAAAAGAAATGTTACGTTAATTTCTTTTTGCCATTTTTACATCGACGCTACAATTATGAAACATTTGATAAATGAATAATTTCTAATTTCATTTCGTACCAAAATGTGTATCATCTTCATCGATATTATTGGTAAGAAAATTCTAATCCAAATGGATTATAATGTAACAGAATTCACAATTCATTTCACAAATCTAATTACAAACATAAGAAATTATGTACTTTTTCAAAATAATGTAAAATTAATCTTATTATACATTATATTCCTTTTAATTCTGTATTTGTAGATTAGCCCCCATTTATATTATTGCATTAGTATGTATTACATTTCAAGAATCCTTACATCCTAATATATAACACAAAACGTACTAAGAAATTTAAATAGTCATTGCAAATAAACATAGTATGATATGCTTTTCCGCGGAAAAAATATATTTTACGAAATGTTAACGTAAACGTTATATTATCATACTTTAAATAATACAGTCTTCCTATTAATCAGTATTATTTTTCTCTATTAGTTATCATACATATAAAGCAGGTGTTGTTTTAGAATATCATTTGTTTTTCTTCGTGATTGAAATGACAACAAATTCAAGCAAGCAAATATTTTATTTTACATTATGTTTATTATAAATTTAAATCGAAAGCAAACAGGGCACAAAATAAAAAGATAGACGCAGGAGTTAAGAAACTAATAATAGTTTAAAAACTATGCATATACTATTTGATTACTATAATATATATATAATATATCAGAACAATAGGATATGATGATAAGAAGAAAAAAAGAAAGAATATATTTTCATTACAAAATTAATAATTAGCAGAAGAAATAAAAAAGAATATAATGAAATTATTATAATAATAATGAGATTGCATTTATCTCTGATATAAATTGCATGTTATGAAAACAGCTTCAGTTAACGAATTTTTTTTTTATACTTTTCAATTTTAATAAAACAGATTCTCCTTCTGAAAAAAATTTAAGCTTATATTAACAAATATAATAAGCAACTGAATGTAGCATCCCAACATACGAAATAAAAACTGAAGCATAACTTAAACATATACTATTTAAATACATAAAGCACGTTGTCACATCACACTTTTTCAATATTATTCGTTATATAAATATATAGAGAACATAAAGGGAAGTAATTATAACACTTTGGATAGTCTAAGTTAAAAATTTCGTCATATTGTTGATTAAAATTTTATTATTTTGAATCACTGTTTTTTTATTTTACTATTATTTTACAGTGTTCGCTAATAATAGTTTTATTGGTTTGATTTTTAAGAATAAAGGGGTAAAAATTTATTTCGAAACATAATTTAGCTTTATTTCTTCATTAAAAATACATCAATCGTTTAAAATAATTTTTAGTTATTAATTCCATTAAAAGAAGATGTCCTCGCATCTCTAAAAAATGTGGGAAAGTTTAAAAGTGAGGTTTTAATTTTATACACTAAAATAAAAATAAGGAACGTGGTAATTTTTTTAATAAAGTTAACAGCGTGAATAATTTTTACTAGAACAAGTGTCAAGGGAACATCTTAATAAATAATTTAATTTATTTTAAAAGAAGTACTAGAGTACCTTAAGTAATAAAATAAGTAATCTGGTTTTATAAAAAGTTTACAACCTTAAAATTTCAAACTCAACAACCATAATATATTTTCTTTTAAAATTGTTTCGTTTTGTGGTAATTTCATGTGTGCTAAATAACAGAAATATAAGACAATCTTCTTATGGAAAAAAGGGACAAATTGGGCACAATTTAATTTGTAGAAACATCCTCAAAAGTTTCCTCTGAAGTTTGAGTCCCACAGTTTGGGAGTAAGAAAAAGACAAGAAATGTGTTTAATCTCATTTTCCTCTGGAAATAATTCATTCCCCTAGATCTAACTTGAGCAGGAAATTATATGTATCATCCATGAAGTTTTACTTGGAAAAAAAAGAACTGTGATCCGTTGTTTTTAAAATAAAACACTAAACTTTTAAAAACGTGAAACTATTCCCCAATAAATATGCCTTAATTGTTGAGTGTACATGCATTTATTTGTGTTAATATAGTAATGTATTACTGCTTTTTTAAATAAAAAAGTGTTATAGATTTAATTATAAAGATGCAATAGAATATATAAATCTACAAAAGTTTAAGATGTTTAATTTCAAAACCAAAAATGTATTAAGGCATGTTATTGATATTCGGAATTCATGCAATGAAAAAATAATGATTAACAGTATTTGTTGGCGAGCACAATCACCAAACCTCAATCTTGTTGAGAATCAAATAGGGTATCTGTCAGCTGGAGTCAGTATCCATTCTATCTGATGGCATTGGAAAGTGTAATTCGTCGGATGTCCAAAATTTCTCATACTACCTACCAACAACTCATAGAATTTTTGCCAAGAAGAATCCATGTAATTTTAAGAGAAATTGTTGCTCAATTGTATTGAATTGGTGGTCATAATAATTTGGTCTCTTAGTTTATATAGCATGTATCAATGTAATATTAATATCTTAATTTTCTGTGTGTGTGTGTGTGTGTGTATCATAAATCATTCCTCTTCAAGATTTATTTTAAAAGATTTTTTTTAATCTAATTCGATCTCCTTTGCATATCCAATAATTAAATATCTTTAACAGGGAACATTATACGCTCTTGCATTATACTCTAAATATGTTACTTCTTTTACGTATTTTAATGTGTGTTAAATCATTTCAAGATTTAAAATATAATCTCATCCTAAATATAGAAAAGCCAAAATTTAAAAAGTTACGAAATTCAATATTCGAACCATTATGAAAAGAACCGTCGCAGACATCAGAGCGAAAAGATTTTAAAAAAATGGCAAAAATCATGTTAGAAATATATATAAAATCAAGTAAATGTCACGTACCAGGCCTTTTTACGTAAGAAAGGAGCATTAGTGAAAGTAGTATTTTACAATCATGATCAAATTTGACATTTAAAAAATGCCTTCTCTCTCTCGATTCAATTTCTTAGAAAATCATTAAAACTACAGTGAAGAAATCATCAAATTAAACTTTAATTTACTAGTGAATTTTAAATTTAGTGATTTATATTGTTACGTTGATCGGGGTTCGAGGATTTTATGCAAACATGTCGCAAAGAACAAGCCAGTTCTTTAACAGCGATGAGAATTTACTGTCGAAAATGCAATCTTTGAAATACAGGATTCAGCAGCAATATTCACAGAAAATATCTCAGAGGTCTTCACACCTTCAACAACACTCATACACAATTGTCGGTATCTAAAATACGCGTATGAAAAAGATTATTCAGAAGCAATCGTTCGTTCAACAGCCGAAGTAATCACTAATTGCTTCAACAATCAAAGTAAGACTACTAAACACTAGTCAAAGAAATGCTCCCTAATCGCTGGTCAAAACCATACTGACTAACTTTCAGTGAGCATCTCTCTATTTATAGGCCTGGCGGATCATTCGCTAAAGATTCGCTTGGGTCATAGGTCTTGAAATTAGTGAGTGGGTTTCTCCACAAACTTTCAGAAAAATTCAGAGGGTCCCGAACTCCCTAACATGATCGACAAGGCACAAAAATGGTCGCCAATGTCGCCAACTTGATTGTCAAAAATTATGCCATCTTGGCTCTAGCACCAAGATTTCGCCAAGTTCCTATTGAACCGCCATTATAAGGTAAGAGACGGCGTCACTTGTGAATATTACAAGTTTAACGTAAAATTAATATAGCGTAGAAAGATATAAATACATTACAACTATAAATACAAATTATTTATACTATTTTATATAAAATTCGTAAGAATATATGAAGATGGAAATACTGTCGTTCCTGAAGCAAAACATTAATTAAAAGGTTTGAGGGAAAAAGTTTTGTCTAAAAGTAATGTAAAAAAAATAATAATAGTTTTGTTTCTATTAAAAGTATAATTTCAAACGTATTTGCTTAAAGTAAAATTTTCGAAAGCAAAATTGAGGAAGAAGTCACATAAATAATTATCAATTTTTTTTATATTCACCACAATTCTTACCTATGTGAATATACACTCAGGAACATTGAAAATAGCGACCCAAGAAGGAAGCTTAGTACAGTCACGAAACTTATTTTTTTCAAATATGAATGTTACAAAAATTTAAGAAATAGGATTTGAAAATTCTGGCAAGATAAAATGAAGTTATGTATGTATATACCAATATCTTTTTTTAATAACACATTCAAAAGCTAATAACTTATAACATTTATAAGTAGTATTCGAAGTTCATAAACTTATTCTAACTAAGAAAATCTGATAATATATATTCTTTAAAACATGCAAAGTCATAAAATTTTAAACTATTCATAACCATTTTTAGTTGCGTTTTCTTCTTCAATTTACTGATTGAAGAAGCTAAAATTATGTTTTTTGAATTCACTAAAATAACTAGAAAAATTTATATCGCCCCACATTCCGAAAGTTCTTTGAAATGAAATTACATAGAAATAAAATGACAGAAAAAAAAAGAATTATTAATTGTGAGCATGTGGTAATTTTATATTGTATTTTTCATGCAATAATATGTGCTATTAAATATGAAGAAGAACATAATAAGTTATAATATATTAATTATTAAAAAAGTTGTATCTCACTTTAAAAAAATAGTACTTTTGAAAAACCCTTCGTATAAATAAAACCAAATTGAATTCTTTCAAAAATTGTTCCATAACTGTATAAAAATATAAAATTGAGACGTGCAACTAAAATATTATTTTAATACTTATCTATTTCATAGAAATTTGAACTTTTAAAGAAATTCTAGAAAATGTATTCTTTAAACTGAAAGAGTGTCAAGAACATGATAAATTCTTTAATACTAGAAAAAACTTAACTAAAAAAATTCTTATGTAAAACAGAACTTTCTTAATAATTAGAAATGTAAATTCAATGCGAATATTTTTTTATTTGAGAGCAAAGTATCTTAAACTACTTCAGAAAAAGACGAAAAATCTAGCTAAAACGGGGAGTATTTTTTTCTTGTCATAGTTTGGAAATTTTCTCTTTTTTTTTTCTTTTTCATTTTCTAACGCTAATTATCCTTTTGCGTTTTCCACTATACAAAAATAATTTTAATAATTCAGGCCTTTTTTTTATAAAATAAGATTTAAAAAGGTATTTTATATATTTTGTTCATACATATTCAAAATTATTCTTAAATAAAAGTTTAAAAAGTGTTTGAATTATTTTGAGTTTATTTTATTACATATCTATGCAGAAATTTTTAAGTACCTTTTTTTTTTTATTGTTTGAGTTGGATTTAAAATGAGAAGTATAAGGAATAAATATATTTGTTTAGAGATTTGTTTTGCTCTTGTGTCCATTTTTTTCCTTAACAAAATTAATAATATAATTGTATATTGTGAAATGAATAACACAAAGCTAATTTCTAGTAGTTTATGAAATTAATTTCAAAAAGCGTTATTTTTTACTATCCACAAATGCTTCTATCATTGATATATTTTTTCAATATCTTTATTAAAAAAATACCTTTGTAAAACAATTTTGAACATATTAAGAATTTCTAACGTCTACTTCATGATATTCTTATTAAAGTTGTATACTTTTGGTTCTTTTTAAAGTAATTCTTTTCAAATCAGATACATACATAGAAAATATTTTTTATCATTAGTTATTTTATATATATATATATATATATATATATACTATATATATGTATCACAAACTTTTCAAAATTAGGTACAAACTCTTTACTTTATTCCTAAGCTAATTATACACAAAATCTTTGTTTCTTAAATTTTTAAACAGGCATACGGATTTATATATATGTTATCGGCAAAAGTGGGAAATGCCGATATTCAATACAAATACAAATGTTTAACTGAAAAATTAATGAGAGTACTAGGAAAAAAATGTATTCAAAATACATAAAGGAATATGAAAGTTTAACCGAAAAAATAATGAGAGTGCTAGGGAAAAAAATGTATTCAAAATACATCAAGAAATGTGAAAGTTGCATGGAACAAAATTATAGCTGTTCTTATTAACGGAAACAAATTTTTCATAGAAAAAATAAGAAATTCAATTAACCTATCTGTTACAATACGGTGAACATTAATGACATTTTGAATTACATTTCATGAAATTTTTTACGCAAAGAAATTTCATATTTGACAAGTTGGTTTACATATACATTTGATTAAGCATCCACTGGATTAAACACTTGCAACTGACCAGAGAGAAACATCGTGGTGACGAATATCTTCAACTCTAAGCAAGTTTTTAGGGCATAAAGGGAATTGTGATCTAGCATATTATTGCTAATAAATTATTTCAGGCATAATGTTTATAAATTCTAATTCGGTTGTAACCATGCTGTGTCGCACTCCTTATAACTGCCAATATATTGCGCGGATCACCTCGGAGCTTCCCGACGTCAGGAATAGAAACTCCACAATCGTTCCACACAAGAATAATTATTTTTGTTGGCTTGGCTAAAAATCTTTTCTAAAATTATATATGTAATATTACTGGAACAAAAAATGTGATGTCTTATCTATACCAAATATAACAACAAAATTTGAATTTATTGAGAGAGAGAGAATTTATTTTAATTTTTTTTTGATAAAATAAAATACATAATTCTGATATGTAAGAAACTGATTATTTTATAGGTTGTAAACAGCTCTCAATATACTTATTCAAAAGGAAACATTTAATATTTAACATTATTTAACATTAATATGAAAAAATAATACATGAGTCAAATCTGCTCAAAACCAGTCTAGGCTCAGTCGAGCTTTAACCATAAGGATTCCTACGAGAACTTATTAAATTATCTAAAATATTTGGAAGGATATACATAGCTATATCATAAATTTTGCTACCTAATAAAGCAAACTTATTAGTGCCAAATAAATTTTATTTTAAGAAATTAGACGAATGTTTCACATTCTACTCAAGCTAATTTAATTTTTTCTAGCTAAAACGGCAATGCAAGACCCAGAGTGTCTAAAAAAGAACTAATGTAGAATATGGAGTCACAAACAAATGAGACAAATTTGATAAGAATAAACCTTTAAATAGAATCAATTCTTAATACCCAGCCTTAACATCTCTATCATACACTTATAAATTCAGATAATTAATTCCTCTAGGGAATGGAATAGCGGTTCGAAATTATATTTCAGTGATATCATTTAATCGAATTTGGGTTTTCGTAATTATGAAGGTACAATGATTTCATTCCTCTCTTAAGGTAAACGCATCCTTATTTATAACTGGAAAACTATTCCTACTTTCTGAAAGTAATGAATCCTTCTAAAAGAAAATGTGATCATAAAATAGAGTGATTGTTAAAGAAATAATAGTCTTTATTTTAAAATTTTTAAAAATTTAAAATTTCTTAGATTTAATTTGATAATTTGGAAAGCAAGCCTTTTAATTGAATTTATTTAAGAACTGCTCAATATAGAGTTCAATATAGAAGATTTAAAGTAATCGGAATTTTTTTATTATCATTGGTCAAGTTAATTGCATCTATTCATATCATTTGAAAAGACAGTAAGTTAGCGTATGTATAACAAGAACTTATATATTTTTTTATTTGATATATAATCCTCTTATTTTGTTAACCCTCCAACGGACAGCACGAATTTTTCTGCCCTACTAGAGAAGCTTCGAAAACGGACCACACTGAATTTTTCGTAAGGCCGGGGACTCACCAAAAAAGAACTAAACTGATTTTTTCCTCCTCAAGTAATGTGTTCAAAAACGGTAAAGTCGTGTTTTTCCGAATTATTCCCCCCTTTAAAGGTTTAGTATCTTGAAAGATAATTAGAGACGGTCGGGGAGACACACACAATGGGCATTGAGGGGAAGTTTTATGGCTCACGGGGAGACCGGTTCCTGTAGCAATCGTAAAAAACTGGGAAGAATTTCTTTAAACCCTAAAGTGTACGGAAATAATTTCAAGTCAACGAGTTGAGAATTCTCATTTTTTTCTTTACCTTAAAATTCTCAAATGGAATTAAGTTTTTATAATGTATGTCTAAGTTTTTAAAAAATATCTGTAGTATTTAAATTCAAATTATATATTAAAACATTGAGGATAATTTACTGTTTCATTTTTCTTATTTTAATCAATACTTTCAGGGATTTTTTTTTAAAACGATTATTTTGTTATGTGTCAAAAAATTTTAAAAAAAAGGTTCAAAATTTAAAATCTTTTAAAATTTCGGACACTTTTAAACATGAATAATTTTTAAGCTTCTGTATTACATTATTTGCAAAAAATTTTATGCATTGTTAAAAAAAAACCCTATTTAAATCTTTTAGTTTTTCATAATTTTAAAGCCAGGTATTCAGGACATCTTACATAGAATCCCATGTTTTCTATTGTTCAGATAACAAATTATATTTGAATTTTGAATGACTGAACATTAATTTCATTCAAATAGAACTTTAACTACAAGCTTATATTTTTCAACTTGAATCTTCAAATAAAGAGTATTTAAAAACATATCTGGACAAATTTACAGTTAACATTTGCGCATATAAATAAATATAAAGATCCTTTTTAAATTCAAGTTAAAAAAATATATATTTATGCATAATCCCTCATCATTCATGTTCCATTAGTGGTTGACTGAAGAAAAGGTTATTAAAATTTGGACATTTTTATAATCTTAACCATGAAAAACTAGGAATTTTTTGTATTAGCTCCACTGAAATTCTTCATTGGAATTTCGAAAAAGATATTTTTACGTGTCTCACATACTCAGTTGAAAAACATATATTTACCATAAATACTAATAATTCTTTGGATATTTAAAATTATCATTAGATAAATTTTTTTAATATATATATATATATTCGACTTCTAATATTTTTCAAGTATTCCTTAAATTTCATATAATTTAATTAAGTGAGGGGATATTAAAGTCGCACTCTCACTCTTCTCTACTCAACTACTTGAGGGCTTTTGGCGACGGACCTGTGGCCGGGGTACAGGTGGTCAAGGTATCGAATCATGGTTGGCATGTTTCGAGTTCGAGCCCAGTGCCACAAAAGACCCGCCGTGTAGGGCAGCGATGCACGTTAAATCTATCGAGAGCTGAAATGTCCTCTCATTGGTGTGGTGTCGTAGTTAGGAGAGGGGGTGCCAGCTCAGGTGTCGCCCTCGTTAATTGACCGTGCTTCAAAATTATAAGGTCCATCAATAAAAGCGCTCGTGTAGCTGAACAGTGCGACGTTAATATTCACTCACTTGGCGACGGACCTCGTAATTTTAAACCATGGTTGAGTGACGAGGATGACGCTTGAGCATGGCTCCCTTACACGGCGGATCTTCAGTGGTGCTGGGATCGAACTCATGACACGCCAGCTACGAGTCCGTTACTTTGACCATTAGGCTACCACGGCCTCACAATGTGGTTGAAAACTGCATGTTATGAGTAAAAATATGCTGAAACATTTTAGGAACTTATAATAGATTTTTGCATAGAAGATAGATGTGTGATATGCTAAAATGACAATACGTAAAAGTTATGAGAATATCGATGACAATTTTTGAAAAATTCAATTTAAGTTTCAGTTTGAAACTTATTCGGTTTTTTTCGCATTTAATATTAAATAGTCGCGATAACAAATTAATAGTTTAAAGCATTCATAGATTATAAAAAATAAAGGTATAAATGACATTATTGGGAATAATAAGTTTTTATAGTTTTGAATTCAGACTTCTTTGCAGGAGAGTAAACTATTAAAAGGCTGACGTAGAAGTTAGAAAACTAATATTTAAAATATATGGAAAGCAATATCTGCAATTCCATGATCTTGACGAGCAGAAGACGGCATTTTTACTTAGTAGGGCAGAGTAAGCATAAGGTAGGAGCTTGTGGAGTAAACAACTAGGCCTCTGCAGTTTTCGCAGGTAATGAACTCCCATTTGTTGCTTTCTCAGTAAGGAATATAAAAATAACAAATACAAAAATAAGTCATGTAAAATTTTATATATTTTAATGACAATGAATTGTGAACTTAATTTCCAATTCATTGTCACGAGTTGGCAGTACCTACGGTACTCTATCGACCGTACTTCTTATATATATATATATATATATATATATATATATATATATATATATATATATATAAGAAGTACGGTTGATAAAGAACCAATAATTTTAACGCAATTTTATATTTCGTTCTCGTAAAGTTTACTCCTTTTAAAACATGTATTGCCAAAATACTCTCCTTTTGTATATTTATAAAATTTTAAAAATATAATGGTTATCTTACTTAACATTTTAAATAAGGGGCAGCAACTGTGTAGCTAAGACGTGCCAAACCAATCTGTCAGTATCATTCAGCGTGCCACATAGTAGGAATTTTTTGAAATCCTTCGATTCTTACGGTAATATTTGAAGATTTAAAGAATAGAGGTAAATAATTTAGATTTACAGTTTTATTTTAGATTAATTATGGATCAATAAAATACATTTATTAACATAAAAATAAACACTATAAAATGTTACTATTTCTTCAACAAAAATAAAAAAAAATTAAAAATGTATGTTTCCAACATATTTATTTAAATAAGAAATAGACAAAGTGAAATATAAATTATTAACTTCATTACAGTTAAATAAAAATTGTAATGCGAATTAACTCTTTCACCACTCTTCTTTCATATCGCAAAACCAGGGGTATAATGCGTGACACGATTCTGAGCATTCAGTTGTTAAACAATTTTTTGCGCAGTCGAAATATTTTTCATATTAGGAAAGATTTTTTACTTTGATATGCCGATTCATAAGTGGAAAGCAGAGTACATGCAATTTTCTTTTTTCAACAACTAAATCCCCTAGCAATAACATTCAATTATTTACAAAATAGCTGTAAATTTATCCTTAGAATTATCTTCCAGATTATTTTGTAGTACCATAAATGTCCATAACTCAGAAGATGTTTGTCAAATAAGGTCTATTATCAACTTCCATTCCACTCAATAATTGACAAATTTGTAGAGTAGTGCTGAGTGCCATTAAGAATAGTACCACGTTCCACAGTCCATAGATTGCCAACACGTTTTAAATGTTCTTATTAACTAACCATCTGCTATTCAAACACAATTTATATGATAAAAAAGGCTTTTCATTCATTTTATATGAAATTGTATTAGATTCAACCATAAGTATTTTTGTGTATCAAAAAAATTACATTGTTTCGGGGATCCCCTTAGAGCAAAATGAAAGGAATTTGACATTATTATAGTAAGTTTCTCTAAAAGGGGAAACGTTCACTTTCAAAATACACTGCATACAGTTGTTTTAGGTGCACGAAGTTATATTCACTATTATTCCTAAAATAAATTTTGATATTTTGGTTTTTCGTTAAGTTTTGAAGTTATTTCTTCAAGTATACTTCTCCATTACATTTCTTTCAAACTTGCTATTTTCTTTTGCGGCCACGGTAGCCTGATGGTCATGGTTATGAACTCGTGTCCAGAGCTCGAGCCCTGGTACCACAAAAGTTTAGCGTTGAAGATGAGCTGATGCACGTTAAACACGTCGAAGTCAAAAGTCCTCACGTTGGTGTGATGTGGAAGTTTGGAAGGGGAGTTATCAGCTCAGGTATCGTCCTCGTCACTTAACCGCGGTTAAAAATTATACGTAATCGCTCGTCAGTAGCCACCGTGTTGACTTAGAATGCAATATAAACCCTTGACGTGTGAACTTGAGTTAATTCGAGTGCGCTAAACAGTTCCAAATATGCACATTAGATATAATTCAAACGAGGTCGCATTTTATGCTGCTGTAATTTTCTCACTCAAATATCAGCGAGCACCGTCTGCACTCTTGATATTTGACTGTTGTTTCTTATATTTACGATTTAGTCGTGAAACATCAAAAACTTGGATAAAATATTTGTATAAAAAGTTAAGGGAAAAGAAATACTTAGATTTTAGAAGCAAATTACTAGAAAATATGTTAGGGAGTATTTACAAGATACTTCACGACTCTATCTTAAACAGGAAAAACGCCTAAGGGATTAGAATACACTCTCATCTTCAAAATTGAAAATCTGAGAAAAACACATTTAAAATTTGTAAAGGCATAAAAAAAAATTCCAATGCCTGTAAAGCTTTAATTTTTAATTTGTTACTATCCAACTTATGTTCTACATGAAAATTCTACTTGAAATAAATAGGACTGAAAATATCTTTTCTAATTCAAAATTTTCTTCGACATAATATTGATAACAATTGTTAATTTGATCAATTATTCCGTTTTATCAGAACCTTATATATTCTCAAGAGTTTTAAATGCAAAATATTTATACAGAAAATAGTAGTGATACAAACGTAATCCAGAAATCACCAAGATTGTAAATAATATATTTTTTTCTCAGTTCCCCATTGTGGCAGGTAAGCAAGTTTAAGTTTTTGTTGCATGACTTTAAAATACTGTAATGTAGTACTACAATATATTTATTATAATGTAGTTTGTGGTACGTCAGGGAAATATTTAGATCATTCTGCAACATTTGCATTCTGTAGTCTAATTGTAATATCACCTGAAAGCTGGATTTTAGATTTACCATTTTCAGTCATATTCCATCCCTTTCAAGTATTATTTCTCACAGTACCCTGCGTACATTTTGGTCATGGCATTTTTCAAAAGGAAAAAAAAATAATGAAAACAAAGTAAAGAGCTTTTAAATTATATAAACTATGTGTCAAAAAATAAATTGGTCTTTAAATCAATCTTAATTAAGTAAATGTGAGAAAACTCAAAAACTTAAAAACATAAGCAAACAGAAAGAATTTTAGAAATTAAAATTGAAGTTAATAGACATTTCACACGAAATAATGGATTGTGTTAAAAAAAAATATTTTTAATTAATTCAATCTAGGAATTCAAAAATGCTTTAAAATGAAACCGAATTTAAAATCAAAACTCAGAAAATTAAAATTTCTTAAAACCTAATTGGTTTTTAGATCAGAAATTGAGCAAGTTTTCCAAATATATGAAATATATATTTGCAATAAATTGGGACAAGTTTCTGTTGGCCGTGAAGTGGAGAAAATGTCCATTTCACAATCTTCGCCCTAGGCCACAGCTGTGAATGAGAAACATCCCCTTTCGAACAACACAGAAACCGAAAAGCAATAAAATCATTCCCTGCAAAACCATTTGAGGACCTCCCGCAGTTTTAAGGGGGAAAGGCATAAAACTGCGGTGCGCTTTCGAAGCAGTTCACGAAATTCATCCGAAACATTTTCGCTACCACTAGTTTTGAAAAAGTAGACCGCTTTCGAAGTGAAATTCAATTAGCGGGTCATCCACTCAGAGTGTTAAGTAGTTAAATTGTAAAGTATCTACAATATGAGTGCAGCATGCTATTAATAAACATCATTATTAATATGTTTCACTTGTAATGACTTTGAGCCTCATGCGTCAAACTTAAAAAAGAAATTTGAACTTTTCATGATGCTTTTCGATTATAAAAAATAAAAATCAAATAAATACCTAAAAGAATATTGATGTTCCTTCAGAAAAGTTTTATTTATATTTATTCCAAATGTTATACCTTAAAACACAGTGAAATACAATTAACCCCCTTAAATTTCACTGTATAATTTAAATTAATAGATTCTATGGACAGATCATGGGCTGAATGAGTTTGATTATTTGGTAACACTAATATTAAATACAAAAACAAACAAAAAAACGTCTCAAAATTCAATTGTATAAAACTATTAAACTATTCTTCTCATCAGGTTAAAATCAAATATTTTTTTCAGTAAAAATGGAAAAATAATTTAATACTTCTACTTTCTTCTAACTTGATTCTATCATATTAAAGCTTTTCTATTACACAAGTTTACCATTCAGCTTTAGTGACATAACAAGAATTAAATATCAAGGCAAAAACACCACATATGTGAATTGTAGGTTTTATGGGATTATTGAATATTAGAAATTGAGATATTTGCACGGAATTCCGGAAATTGCGTATTGCGAATTCTATTTTAAATGCTCATAAAATTTTTAATGAACATTAATAGATTTTCATATTTCTTTCAATCCGAACGAGGTTCAAAATTAAGAGATCCGTCACCAGTGTTGTCGTGTTGATTTATCGTGTGTCGTTAATAAAACAACCAATGATCTATTTTTTTAAAAAAAATATTGTTGACAAAATTTTCAATGTAAGTAAAATTATTCTATGGAAAAATCTGCTACTTAGCTCATGAGATATATTTAATAAAATCTAGCTCACATTGATTTTTTAAAAAAAATCCAGATAATGTAATTAATGTTTAAATACGTCTTCATACGAAAATAATTTGAGGTAATTAATTAAAAAATTGCAACCAAATGACAAAACATGTTTTGCTTGGAAGACTAATGGGAGACAAATACTGTATTTTAATATTACTATAAGTTTTACAACATAATTAGGAAATATGTAAATAGATGTATCAAGACCTCAAACAGAACTGAAAATTTTAAATTTCAATTACTGTATTGAGTGCCCGCCCCTCTTTGCTCAAAAGAAATTAATATTCTGTAATGTATATATATATATATATATATATATATATATATATATATATATATATATATATATATATATATATATAATTAAAAATTATTGGAAAATAAATGCCACATGTGTTTTTTAAATAAACACAGTTTCAAATTACTAGAAAAGTATTTGTGTTTAGAACCCCGTAAATTCCCATTATCATTAGCCTTAACTTTAAATACTTTTAAAAAATATTTATGAGAAAAAAATTAGAACACATAAATAAGTCTCATTATGTTTTCTTTAAAAAATGATTTTATATTCGCTGAAATGAGAAACCGTATTAATTTTTACGTAGGAGAATATGAGCCTGAACAAAGGTAAGTTGCTCACCTAAAAAATGCACATTAAAATATAAAAACAAATTCTTATTACAGAACAAAAGAAATATGTTTTCTTTTTCCTGAATTTTAAGTGGTAAATATTTCAATAAAAGGTTTCGTTTTCTTGAAATAAAAATACCTTCAATAAATTTTATTCATGTAGTATTTTTATGATTAAAAGTTTCAAACGCTCACAAAAACAAGTATATTTAAAAGATGAAAATAATTAGAAAAATCATTTCTTAAATCTTTACATTAAGTTGGCGTACTTAACGTAATATATTACAGACAAATATATTATCCCATATGCATCTTCGATACTATAAATAGAAAATATAATTTTTTGTTAATGAAGAAATGTAACAACAATGTATGTGCAGATACAATGTAACTCATTCTGCTTATTTATCTGTTTTGTCTTATTTCCTTTTTTATTTGTCTCATAGTTTCCCCTTTCTGTCTTACTTTTTTTTGCTTTGTTGTTACTTATAAGGAAAGTTGTTTACTTATAAGTGTCTCAATGCTGTAATAATTCTACAATTTTATGAGAAAGATGACTGTGCATTCTCCTGTAGAGGGCAAAAAGGGGTGCTGGGAATGAATGTCTTTCCTTCAGATATAACCAGATGCGTTTATGATAGCGTGGGAGCATGTAAAAAGTTAGTGTTCCAATCATGGATGCCTCCAAATGTACGACAGTCAATGCTGCCATGTATTGTGCTGCCTTGCATGAACTGAGAAGAAATAAATAACAAGAGCCACTGCCGTTGCATGCTGTTACGCGGGGTTATCATCTTGCATTGTAATGCTCGTCCTCATGTGGATGTGGCGTGTCAAACATTATTACAGCAATCTCTTTCACATCTCGATCCTTTTTCCGGGTAAATAGCACATATTTGGCCCATTTAAGGAAGCTCTGACATGGAGGAACGATTTCCCGATGATAATGAGGTTAAAATTGCTGTTGAAAGTTGGTCCACAACCAACAAGGAGGTTCTGGGAATGTATTATATAAACACAGAATTGAGAGGAGAGAGAAAGATTTTGGTTTTTCTACTAAAAATCATGTGCCTATAAAATCTTGACAAACACGTCATGATTGCGTAAGGCTTTTAAGTCCCAAAAACCTATCTGGATTCTGGGTACTTAATTAAGTATCATTAACCCCTTAACTACCGATTAAATGTTATTTGATTCGCTCCTTATTGTCACTGTTTTTCCGATAGCCTCGAGTTCGTTCTGAATTGGGGGAAGGCATGAATAAACAAATATTTTTCTCTAAAACAAGTCAATCTTTCACAAGCACTGTTAAACTTTACAAATCAGTTGGCACTATGCCGTACCAGAATTTTTTGCGCCATTTAATTCGTATTTGTACCAAGCTTGCTAAATATAGTTATTTGCTCCTTTTTTTTCAACAGACCCTTTTACAACTCTGCTTTTATATGTGGGGCTATTTTTAGCCAATGCTGTGCGCGTTCCTTATCATTTTGGTGACATTAAGGAACTGCGATTTTCCATTAAAAATACTTCATTCGATGTTTTTATGACGTGTGTGAGCAACGCATTTTCTTTCTTTTATCTTACTTTATCTTCGATTTTTTAAAATGTTCCGAAAAAGACCAGAATAAATTAATTAAAAATTATATACCTTTTCAATAAAAAGAAAAGTAAAAAATAAAAACATGTGTGTGTGCATTAAATGGGCGTTAGAAAAGTAAAATGTTTATTAATTACGTTCTACATATTGTTCTTGAAGTTTGTACTTCTCTTACATATTTCAACGAAACATTTTGGAAACATGAGGTGTTATTTTGTATTATACTGTTTTAAAGTTGCAGTTAAATATATAAGCTGTAATAATAAGTGCATAGATAAAGTGTGCACAGTAAGGAATGTGACTACACACCACACCTCTCGTAATGATTATTTCTATTACTTATATATATACATACAGTGGTGGCAAAAAGTCCTGAACACACTCATTTTTTAGCGTAGTTTTTATGTTTGACTTCATTTTTCGTTGTAAAATTTTATCGCACTATCTTAAATATTGTTAGTGATTTTTATGTATTTTTTTATGCTGATTTCAAATCTACTACTAGTTTCTTAATAACTAAAATATTTTTGTAGTAAAGCTGCCTGAACACAATAATGTAAAATATGTGCAGAATAAAACAATATAGAATAACAATATGCAAAGAAAAATAACACGAAAAATGACAAATATGGTATATTTAATATATATAAGCATTTTGAAAATTACATTGTTGTCACATGTTAGAAAATCAATATTTTATGGGCCAGCCGTTATCTTTACTAACGGCTCTACATCTTTTTGGCATGGAATGCACCAATTTCAAAAGAAGATCTTTCCTGACAATATGGCTGAAGGAAAATATTAAAGCTTCAACTAATTCACGTTTGTTTGAAGGTTTTTTCTTTGAAATTTCATAACCAATTTTAAACCATAAACTCTCTGTCGTATTAAGGTCGGGAGACTGTTCTGGCCAGTTCATTCTATTCACAGTATGGTCTTCCAACCATTTCTGGACCACCTTTGCACGATGGCAAAGGGCGTTATCGTCTTGAAAAATCCATGACTGGTTCCCCAAAAGGTATCTTGCAGTTGGTAACAATTTATTTTGTAGTATTTCAATGTAATCCATGGCTTTCACTGTTCCGCTAACGATGTGAAGTCTTCCAACACCATATGAGAAATCATGCAACCCCATACCATCACTTTTATCGGGTACTTAACTGTGGGCTTCAGATACTAAGGGCTGAATTCCTCATGAGTGCGTCGTCTTAAATAGGCACCACTTTGGTTGCCAGAAATACAAAACTGACTCTCGTCACTAAATATCACCTTTTACCAGTATTTAATAGCCCATAATTAATGTTCCCTTGCTCACGTCAATCGCCTCTTGAGTTGAAATTCAGTCAGTAATGGCTTTGGGTGCGCTTTACAGCCACGTAACCCAATTTCCAGCAGTCTTCCTCTAACAGTTCTAGGGCACACACTCACATTTGATGTCAAAGTCCATTGTTTTAAAATTTTCAAGGATTTAAGCTTTCTGTTTGAAAGCAATAATTTGTCTTCAAGTAAAGATGTTTTTCTTGGTCGTCTTGATCGCCCCTGTCCGCAATAAAATTTGTTTCAGAAAATCTTTTCAAAGTTCTCACAACAGTAGTAAGTCCACATGGTACTTTAGGAGCCATTTAGCGCATAGAATAACCTTCTTCCTTCAAATGTATTATTTTGTACCTTTTATTCTCAGGCAGATATGAAAATTTAACCATAATTCCAATATTTTCCACAAACGCCCTTCAAATTGCTTTCAATACACTATTTTCCACAAGCACACAACTGCAATTCCAGTTTTTTTAGTCAATAAACTTCAATTTATTAAAATTATTATAACTAAAAACATATATTATACCAATGCAGTACAAGCATCGAAACGATATCAAAAGCTACAAAATAATCAAAACACAACAAAGTGATTCATTTCTCCAAAATAAAGTTAAAAATTTATAAATATTACTTAAAAACAATCAATACCTTAATTAACAACTACTTATTATAAATATTAAACAATTTGTGATATGAATGCAGTGTATTACTATGATTCTAAAATGCTAAAATTCGCCACATGCATATGATGTTCCCTCTTTTTCAGTTAATTTCTTACAAGTAGTTTTAAATTGCATTATTTTAGCCTGTCGTACTTCTTTTGTGCGGAGATTAAAATGTACTTCTGCAGTCTGAATTCTTTTATATCTACAAGTGTAACAAATTTATGTGCAAATTGACCAAAAGTCAGACCAAGCGATTTCATAATTTTTAGTCTGCCTTGATTGCCATCATTAAAAATGACAATTGCCTCATTTGTAGATATATCAACAATCTTTCTACCACAACCTAAAGTTTTTGGGCATAATTTCCATATTAATGAGTTAATGGATTCATTATTATTTTGGGTTTTACCCCCTAGACATTTTTGTAGAAGTTTAGGTTGTGATAGATCATTAAACACAGGTTTTATGGCATCCATTACTGCCACTGGCAATTTGTTACTGTGTCTAAAAGTTTCCACACTGCCCTCTACTACTTGATTTTGATATTTACACCAAGAATTAGGAACTACGGGACAAAAACTGTGCAATGGTTCTTCGTCGCTTGAACGTATATGGAAATATACAGCCCAAACAGCTTTTCGCATATCTGACAGGCATGTTTTATTTTGTCGGATTGCATTTCCATAGTACGTTGTAATTAAGTCGATCATTCTGTCGGTCAACCTTCCCTTTCCCCCAATCGACTTCCTATCACTCAGTTTGGAGCTCATTTGTTTTAATTTTCGTAAACGAGTTCCCATTCTTTTTTGAACATGTCCAACACATTCAATTTTTGAAACTGTGATATCTTCTCCATACGGATTGGATGCAGTAATAGATGAGAATGTTTTGGAATCGCCATCCCCGATGTAAGATGTATATCTCACAGAACGATGACTTAATGAACGCTGAAATATACGAACCATTTCCACAGTCTCCATCATGCCAGCTGAACCATTGTGGTTCTTCAAACATTCTTTAACGTGAAGAATTTTCCACTTTTTGTAAGCAGGTGACCCCCTTTCTTCGTTTCCAAGAATCACATCATTTACAGAAAGAAGACATCACTTCCGCATCAATACACTTTCCTGTTTTGTCTCCTATAACAGCACACACACCAACACGAGAAGAATAGACACGGGTTTTCCATGTTCCATCTCCACTAATTATTATATCGGAAGAATTTGTCAAAGTTACCTCTTCCAAAGCTGCACTTCGCATTGAAGCTTCTGCGACTTCTTTACTACACAATTGTAGTTTGTTTATAATGTTATTATAGGATTTTTCAGCAACTGGAGGAGGAAAGTCCATGACACCACAGAAAGTTGTCAATGCTGCATGACCCTGTCCAATTGTCTGCATTGCGTATAGAAAACGTCTGTTTATTTCTGGAATATTTTTTTTTACCCAGCATTTTTGAATTTCTAAACGAACACAAGTCTTTACAGTTCTTGCATTCAATCGAAAAAACACTAGACAAACCTCTAACACATTTTTCTGAAAGTTTAATATCACACCACATTTTTTGCAAGAAGCAAAGTTTTGAATGTTTGTAAACATGATAGTTTTATCAAACACTCTATAGCCATCAAAACAGTCATCATGTTCAATAAAAGATGAATGAACATCTTGCAGCCGAATCTTTTTTCCAGATGCACTGTTGTTTAGTGATTCATCCACACTGTGTACAGCTTTGCATCTCGTATGCATATTACCAGTAAACTTCCCTTTCTTAGAACGTTTACCAGATGGTCTCTTTTAGCAGATTCAGTCGAATTCATCCTTCAAAAGTTTATAAAAGAATAATACTTTTCCTAAAACTTATCTTAGAATAAGATACGGTATGAAAATCAAAAACGAGCGAGTATAAATTCAAGATTCACTTTATCAAAACAAAGTAGAAGTAGAAGTTTATAAAGTTAGTAGAAGTTGTAGTTAATATTCAGAACAACAATAATAATATTTGAGGCTTAGATTCAAGCATTTGATAATAATTAGAATGAAAATATTAGAAACAGAGAAACGCAGCTGTCATCAGTGACATGACAGCTGTCACCCTGGAGCCAAAATGTAAACAATATGTAAACCGCCTTTTCTACTATTTTTATTTTCTTAATAACGTCCGTTCTATTGGGAATATCTGCATGCGGTTTCTTTTAGAACACTCAGAAAGGTTTACTCTATAAAATAAAATAATAATAAAAAATCGATTTCAGGAATTTTTAAAAGGTATATGACCCCTTAAGGGATAATAGTCTATGTCACTCCGCATACTTTACTAATCTGTCTCATTTTTAGCAATATATGCAATAAAATCTTGTATCATAACACGTTATTTTTAGCAATTTGTGTGGAATGATTTCTAATAAATATATTAATCACACACACACACACACACACACACACACACACACACACACACACACACATATATATATATATATATATATATATATATATATATATATATATATATATATATATATAAAATTCTACTTTTTTAGTACTTCTGAATTGTTGTACATCAAAATCAAGAAAACATATTTTTTTAACTTAAGAACAGACTTCAAAAGAGACATTTGCGTATATTTAAAAAATCACAATACTCATAAAATGAAAATATGCATTTTAAAGTCTACAAATATTTGAATTAAAAAGGGGAATCCTGAATTCAGAAAAAATTATTATAATATGTTATGGTGCCAAGTATTAGAATCTTTGTTACTCGGGAATGAATACTGACTAAAAATCACAGCAACCCTTACTATCCCCCCTTTGTAACGAGCAAAAATGTAACAATACTACATGTGGTTCGCTATGCTCCCAGTGGGGGAAAGAAACTTTTCCCCAACTGTAAAAACGCCGAGAGCGAGGGATATTTTGACTTAGAATCAACCGAATTCTAAAGGTTAAAGTCATTTTGTTGCATTAGAAAGCCTTCGATATAATTTTACTGCTAGCAACACAAAGAAAAGAATCGTATTTCTGTAAAACGGATGTATATGTCTGGGGCAAATAACGCACCGGTTCAGTGAGACGGATACATACGTCAGTGGTACTTAAAAGTTTAAGGTCTCGGTGAAATATCCATATAAATTATCCTGATGTATCAGTGTTTTCTGTTTTTTTACACTAAGATTTAATCTAATATGAGGAAATGCATGGTATATATGAGAGAAAAAAGAAAGAGAGAAGAAAGGCGGTGTAACATGTTACCCTATGGGGCTGATACCCAAGAATGATTAGTTTCATGATAAAAGTAATATTTTTATAAGCTTTATTTTCTTTTATTTTCCACGCTACTTTTCAAATGTAGCTCTTTCTCTGTCAAATTCTAAATATCCACAGCAGATGAATTTGTTTCATCTACTCTCTCTTCAGTTAGTTCATTTATTGAACCATAAAAAGGAATGTAATGGCACCCCAAACCATTTGATAAATCTCTTTCAGGAAATTTATCACCAATACACGCACTCTTGCTCCGATTAAAGAGACGATGGTAGATAAAGGGCATTAGAGGTGTTATCTTTCGCCCTAGAATTACTCCATCTCTTCTTCTCCCGTTGAAGCAACGAAACAGCATTGATTACCATTTCCGGAGATCATTAACAGCCTGATTTACTATGGGACTACATATGTCAGAAATAAAATTACAGGGTTAGAACATGTGGTTTATATTTAGGTAGACTTTTTCAAGATTAATATATTTATCGATATAGAATTAATTTTTCCAATATTGTTTTTTATCTTACTCTTATCATTTTTGGATGGTGAAAGTAACAGCTTCTACACTGTTTAGTAAATAAAAAATTATTTTTAAATAATGAATGATAAAAAAATTATTTATTTATATATATATATATATATATATATATATATATATATATATTTGTGTTGTGTGTGTGTGTGTGTTTACACATAAAGACATAAAATAGATAGATATAATATGTATATAATGACTATATAGACGGAAATGTATATGTATGTCCTTCAAGACATATTGGCCGAGAGGGGGGATGGGTGGTAATCCAGCATGAATGAGTGATGCGTGTTGCTAGATTATACATCATATCCAGTCGTGCCAATGAAGGCATGAAGTCACTTCCCCTATGAATAGCGAAAATTTTCAGTCATAGAATTCGAGTCACACTCCTGTACTTGAATATATATATAATCATATTATAAGAATATTATTAAACAAATTCTCAAGAAAGAAAATGAAAAGCATAATGTTAAAAAAGAAATTCTCTAGACCAATTACAATTTTCTAGTACAGTGATTGGTGACTGAGAACGAATATTATGTAGAGTTAAATGAAGATAATGTAACCAACATTCCCACTCTTTACATAATTTACTTAAATTTTTGGTTTTTTTAGATGCTATTACGTTCAAATTATCTAGATACTGTTGTTCTCAGTAAGGTATAAATAATCTGGATAAATGTAATATTATGAATAAAATCTCTATTTTTACTTAATGTTGTTTATATTCGTTATATATAGCATAAATAATAATTAATAAAGCTTATAAATTTATAGATACATATTTTCTAAGCTATTGCTAATTTATTTAATTGTCTGAAAAATTTTGAATGCTCAAAATATCTTTAAAATTTTAAATAATTAAAGTTGATACTATTTTCATCATTTAAACAGTGTAAGTGTAATTAATGCAACAAAATTTGGAGCTATAGATATTTTTCTGTTTTATTTTAAGACCATTAACATTTGCATTTCTTAAAAATAACCCGAAGTTGATAATTTTGAGCAAACTTTCTCTTAATTACATCTTGTTGAGAACTCCAAAGTGTAGTTCGTGCTTTTAAGCGTGCCATGATGCTTATGATGGGAGTAACAACATTTAATCATTCCTTTTTTACAGAAATTCTAGTCAAACGCACATATATTATTTTCAGTTTTTTTTTTCTTAATTGATAACAAGTGGTAGTTTGGGACCAAATAAAATGTAAAAGACTATTATGAATTCTCGTGAAATTCTAATGTATTTTCATTTACAGGGGTGATGGTTGGCAGTGTGAGGACAACAAATCAACAAGAACATAGGGTCGCAAACAAAGTTTAGATGGCGGAAATCGAGATAATCGTAATACGATGAGCAAGACAAGGGGAGTAGCCAGCTGAATGCGGAGATATATTTGTACTGCCTGAATGTCATAACGACGCAAAATACCATGTTTTCCTACAGCAGGGCTGGTGAACTTTTATGGATAAACGTGCCATTTTTTCTAAGGAAGTGTTTAGTGAGGTATGTACGTGCCATCCAATACTTTTGACTTGTGATTATTGGGAAAATAATAAAACTAAGTACTAAGAACATAAAACTCTATTTACTACGAAAACATACATTTTGCACTGCATAGTTCGAAATGTTTTAGTTACAAGTTTCAGTTATTTAGTTCGAAATTAAAGCAGCATCAGTGGGAGTTACGTTGCTCCAGATTGCGTGTGTGTGCTCAATTGGAGTCATCTGCTAATTGGTTTTTAAGCAATTAATTATTTTTGCTGTGGTTCCCTTTTTTGACACCAGAATTTGGTTCAAAATGCCGTTTGATAGACGATGTTCTGCATACCACTATTTCAGAATATAAAACACACACAGTTTTGCCACATTTTCTAATAAAGAATACCATATTTCTAGATTAGCCAAGTTTGAATTTCTGTTACACTAATTCTTTTGCACTTTTTGTTCTTTTGCTGAATTAACCATGTAACATAAGAGTCAGAAACCGTAAACATAACACAAACTTTAAAATACAGTTGTGTCAAATAAACTGATCATGCTATGCGTAGACAAACTTTACATCATTAGCAATTGTAGCCCACGACGTAACTAAGGCAATAAAATAACAAACGAGTGTGCTCCCCACCGCGGCGGTTGAGAACAAACTCGTAATATTTCATAGTGAGCTTTGTCACTTTGAAATAAAATGCAGACCATATCTATCGATCACTGGCGTGCCCAAAATATTGTGCGTGCTAATCCCTGTCCTACAGCATGTCCTCCCAGAGTTGCTGCAGCGTGTATCGGCCACTGCGCACCAGAACGTTTGGTTCATGCTCGATGGAACTGCAGCATGTTTTTCAATTGTGGTGCGTAACCACCTCCATGCTACATACCCTGCAAGGTGAATTGAACGTGGTGGGCATGTTATTTGGACTCTACGCTTTCTAGACCTTAATCTCTTAAATAATTTCTTCTAAGATTACCTGTAATCTTTTAGGATTTAGACGTCGGTGGCTACAAGGGAGGATCACAATTCAGGGATCGTCGTTGATTCAGCTGACATCACCAATACACCGGATTTGTTTAAACGCGTCGAACAATTATTTGATCATCGGTGTTGGCTCTTTTATGCCCTCCGTGGCCACAATTTCGAACAATTCCTGAGACAATCATTTGTCGTTGCATTTCTGACGTATGATATATTTATTCCTCGTACTGTAAACATGTTTTGCGACTAATAAATGTATTTCTTACCACTTATTGCCGTTTTTGTATTCCATTCGACATCACACCCTTCCTAATTGTTTTTGTGAATTATTCCGACTAAACACATGATTTTCGAACCCGTGTTCTACAGAAATTTGCCGTCTTCATGCTGCCTACTCTGAATTTGATGGTCGAATTCGGCATCACCCTACATATGCGTTCCGATACAAAATTCATTTACACAAAATTCACTTTTGTTGACGTTACCACGTTTCATATTTTTGAGTTAGTTTTAATCTAAGAGATTGCCACTGGTAAAAAGTACCACAATTTTTATTCTTGAGCCAATCACAAATATCTAAGTTCGTATTTCTGTTTCCAGCACCATGCTAGGAAAGGATTTTTAGAGCAGGCCATGTTATTCTGAAACCTCCCATAGAAATAGGCATGTTGGCTTTATGATAAGAAGAAAAATTTAAAATAAATATTTGAGATTTATCAATATTTCTAAGTAATTTTTCTCTTAACCTAATTATTTAAATATGAAGTGAGATCAATGATATACCAAAAATATTTAAATCGATTCATTTCTGCCATTAAATAAGACCTCAATCATGAATAAAATTGACAATAAACTGTTATATGAAGTAGAATAATTAGAAGATACTGTAATTTTTTTCAGAATTTATAGTTGTATAGTAACATTACGTCCTGTTTTTGTTTCTAAATAATTTATTATTCGTAAACATTTAAATATGTGTGCTTATACCATATAAAATAAAATGTAATTATTCTAATAATCAGTAAAGAAATGAAGCAAAATGAAATCTTAAAGCATTATGCAATTTTTAAATTTATTTCTCACTAACTAATTAATTTAAAAACTGAAATGTAAGAATTTTGCTGTCATCAGTCGCAATTGTATGTCTCCTAAAAGTAGTAGACCACTGACAAGTAGTTTCATGGCTTTAGTATAAAAATCCTTATTTTTAGTCAACATAGAAATCAATGTTGTTAAGTTCAATTCTATTTCTAAAGATAATCTGAAGAGCATTGATCCCCAATAGTCTTCAGACAGCGAAACTGCGTTTAAACCATGATAATTACAGCTATTAAAGTGATATAATGGTAAAGTTAAACGAACCTGTGCACTTATAAAAAGAATACCAGCAATTGCAAAAATAAATTTTTTTTGTATCGTAAAAAAATAAAAAAATTTAAAGCTTTATACACATGAAAAGCATAAGAAAAAATAATTAAAAATAATAATAATATTGGTTTTTATCATAACTATTTGTAAAAAAATTACGTTGATTGATAACCAATTTGTATTATTTAACTTCATTTTCACTTCAGGGAAATTACACAATGAATCACTTACGGATTATCAAGTTGTCAAATAGATTTCTTTAGAATTTATACAACTTAAATTAAAAAAAGGAAGACATTTACATTTTATGAATCTTCAACGCAGAAAAACACCACTGAAGGTAATAAAAGTAGAAATTGTAAGAGTAATTAAAAGTCAATATAAAATGTATAAACTCATGTATAAAATGTATAAGTATAAAGGCAATATAAAAAATGTAAAAACGTACATGAAAAAGTAGATTTCTGTAAAATGTGTATTTAAAATTGCAAGATGATTATTTTCTTCAAGTTGAAAATGATTTAACTTTTTAAAATTCTTACGTTTTACCTTTATTTATTTGGTTTATAAAAAAATATCACTTGCTATTACTTTAAAAATAAAACATTACTGGTTTAAAAAATAATCAATAAAAAGAAGAAAAAAAATAACTGGCCAGGAATTTTCCGGGTTAAATGTAAATTAATATTTAAAAAAAACATTTTACGTAAATATTGTTTACTTTAATAATTTTAATTTTTATATTGTAACTGAGATATATATTTAATAATAATGTAGATAATTTTTTTTTGTGTTTAAAGTAAAATGTTCCCTGTGAAAGTTTATTAATACTACGCTATAACTCATATGCCAATTCAGGGATGAATTAAATTGTTTACTTTGTAAGTAATATTTTTCAACTTTATTTTAAATTGTATTTTAATTGTATCATAAAAAGAGCGAAATCTCATAAGCATTCTAATGTTTGCCTTACATTTATAAAAACACATTTTATAGGTTACTTCTTTTTTATTTTGGTTAGTTTAAATTTTAAATATTTCTCTTTTAAGTAAAATGCATTTCATTTTTGAGACGTTTATTTTAAAATATAAAACATTAAATTTTTTTTAGATATTTTTGAGCTGTTGGAATACATATGTTACAGATTTCAAAATTTATTCCACTAAAAAATCAAGCTTCAGAATTTTTATATTTTTCACCAAATATATTTTACAGATTCTTTTTATGACACAGATTCTTAACAACTCTAAACTTAGAAATTCTTTTCAAAATATAAGAGCATTATTCTAAGAAAAAGGCTATCAGATTTTAAAAAAATCAGTTAAATTTTAAAAAGGGAAAGATATAAAAACATTTATTATAAAAAGTTAAGTATATATCTCATTGAATATTTTTTAAATTTGTGTTACCTTTTGTGCTAGATTAAAATGATTTTAAAGTCGAGTTTTGTAGACAAGAAGAAAAGAAAATTTCGCAACTTCACATTTCTGATTTGTTAGTTCTGTTCGTAAAAGATAAGCAAAAATAAGTGCAAAGTAAAGAATACTCTTTTTTGATAAGCTAAATTTTTTTATCGTTTCAAAAATATCAAACTTGGTTATCATGTATAGCCTTTATCGTTACCTGCTACACGACTTAATGTCACGAAACTTAAAAACGAAGGAAGAAATATATTATTTAGAAGCAATTGCAAATTGAGTATTTTTTGGACAAACTTACATATTTTTGAAGGGAACAAAACGACAGAGGTTTTTATGTTTAACACTTTAAAATTTGTACATTAACTTCTATATGATTAATTTTAGTTACTTTTATGTTTCTTTTACTTACCTTCATATTCGAAATAAATGCTGCTTTAATAATCTGTAATAATCTTTAATAATGTTTATGCTTCCTTCAAATCCCGCTACACATACACGTTCGATTTAATAACATTGCATCGATATTGGAATTCATTTTCTGGAAAAAGTTAATAACTGTCAAATAATACAAATAAATTATCAGAATTAATAATTTAAAAATTTGGCAGATAATAATATATTGATGTATCATTGACATAATTAGATTTATTAAACGCAACTACTCTTGAAAAATATCTTAAATTAAAATAAATCTTTAAAAATTGATTTATAGAGATAAATAATGAAAGTAATTCTACAATGATAACATTAAGCTTAAATTTCGCTTAAGAAGTAGAAAATAAATAATAATATTACATCGATGTAATTTATTCATTGAAAACTCTTAGTTCCAAGAGTAAATGAAATATTTGATATCGTCAATTTATATTTAGATAAGATTAGTCATAATTCTACACACGACTGTAATCTAATATGATTAATGAGCGAATAATGCCCTGAATCTGACCTTTGTCCTTTAAATAATTATACATAAAATTGCAGTTAATGAGCTATATGATTAATGACTTATGTGATGAATTGCAAAATTGAAACTACACCACCAAAAAAGAAAACATAAAATTAATTATGTTGGTGTATATTACACAAACGTTTTTCCCCTTTAAACGCATTTGATATTAAGATAAGCAGATTCTTTTAAAATGATCTTGTCAGTGAAGTAAAGTAACCGTTAAAAGTACAAACTTTAACATATTACTTTCGATTACGTTGTTAAAACTCTTTTTTTCAATGAGACATAACTAGCACAAATTCATTTAGTACAGAAATATTTATTTTACGTTTATTTAACAACCTACTTAAATTCAGACAAATTCGTAATGCCACAACCATTCTTCACCTTGCTTACATTAAACTAAGTGCCTTCTATTTTTTATTCGACTAGAATTTTACATAAATTTATGTAACTGGCATTATAACGCGTATTTCCTTTTACACAATACACACATTTACTTCTAAGATCAAATTCTATATTAAACCATTTTTTCTATAATTAGCTTATTTTACTTATATTTAAGCTCATCATAAACACATGTATAAAATGAATATATATATATATATATATATATATATATATATATATATATATATTTGTGTATGTTACCGTTAGAGCGTGAAATCCGTTATTTTATAGAATAGCTAGGTATTTCATTAAATAGGCGTGACAGGCTCACGCGTCTTTTCTTTAACATGTCCTATGGGTTCTTTGGGGGCAGAATAATTGGCAACTCTTTTCCAACCAAATCCAAGAAGTGAAGCGTGAATGAAATATGCAAATTAGGAAGCTTTTAAATATCAGAAGTTAGAGTAAGTGGGATGGCAATTGGTGGAATGTAAAGATAATCCCTGGTTCAGGTGTGAAGAGATTTTGGAAAACGTTACGTGGCGGCTAACAGAAATTATATGCGATAAAGAGCAATTAAGTCAAGGTGCATACCATTGCCGTCGAGTATTTACACAACTTTATCTAGTATTATTGTGATCGCTACTCCAGACTACATCAAGGTAGGATTGACTATTTAATATTAGGATATATAATAGTATTGGAATTGAGTTTAGGCGAGTCAGTTATTGATAGTGGTCTGAGTTATAAGTAATTTCGGTAATATAGATATATTGTGTGTTTTGCCACCGTAGATGTTCTCTAACATATATTATTTTAATCTAATTTGTTAAAGGTTTAAGTTAAAAATCTTAATAAATGTATGCTTATAGTTCTTCCGTTAATCCTACAGCTCTAGTTCACGCTTATAAACAAAGAGATCGTCATCCGAGGGAGGTGACGTCACAAAGGTTCTCTAGATATTTCTGAATAATCAGTTAAAGTATACAAAATTATTGAGTTCCTATGATTTAACTACTTGATCGTTAAAGTATGAAATAAGACACTCGAAAGTTCTTTGAACTGGTTCTAGCTGCTTTGGGAAGAATTTTTCCGATTAAAAAGAATATATATAAAACGATTTTACTCTATATATTAGTTCACAGTATATGTTAGTGAGAATTAATTTCCATTGAAGAAGTTCCAAATATTGACACAACGCTTCAATCTGTTGCAACATCCCAGAGTTATGGTAGTGGACAAGGATTTGAAAAAAGGCTCGTATAAAAAAAATGTGTAATAATGAACAGTGAACTTGTATCAAAAATAATAAGCAGTTCATTTCCAAAGTGTCATCGCAGCAATCCTTGCTCTAATAAATAATGAAAAGTAAAATAAAGGCATCTCATAAAATTTAAATTAATATTCTCTTACATTTCTGTTTTAAAAATTTTACAAAATATTTTTATGAAGCAACAATATTTCTTCCAAGCATGTATTTTTGTTGACAATATTTAAATATAATCTTTTTTGCAAGATTTCTTTTTTCTCCTTTCTTGTAATATCACCTAATAGCTATACAAAATAGCCTAATAGTTTTCTCCTAATAACAATATAAGCAACATATTACAATTATATCATCTCTGTGTGCTTTCCTTTATTAATAATCAATTATTCATCCGCAAAAGAGATGAAACGTATTTTTTGGGAGATTTTAGTTATTTATGACCAATTAATTTGTAAAACATCTTTGCAATTGTTTATTTTTCACATTAATGGTCTATGCCTATTTATTTCATTGAAAGTATTATTTATTTCATAGAATAACTAGGTAAAGTACGATATTGTTCATCTATCACAAACATAGCTTACTTATCTACTTATTTTATGAAATACCTGATTATTCTATGAATAACTGAATTATACACTTTAACGGTAACATATATGTATAAAAAATGAAATGCAAATTCTCATGAAAAACAAAAATGTGACAGTCAATAATAAAATACCAAAATACAAAATCGCAATTCAAAATATTCAATGGTGAAAATAACAATAAAACTTACAAAGTGTTTAATATAGTTTAAAAATTTATAAATTAGCCAAGCGCAATCTATAGAACTTAGGGCTAAACAACGGAGTTAAGCTAGCTTGATGGAACCAAAATTCACCCTATTGCAACTTAGTTGGCTATAATGGAAGTGTACAAATTCATTAAATCTCAAAAATTACAACGTCGAAATTTCAAAAAACTGAGATATTCACCACGCATTTTGAAAAAAAAAATTAAAATTTCATATATATTAAAACATTGAAATAGTTAAGTATGTAACAGAGAACTCAAAGATTAAAAATTCAACAAAATTTATCTTGACATTTAAACTGATATATCATATATGCACAAAAATTCGTAAAATGTCAAACCTAAAATTTTAAATTTTCGGATACTTACGATTGTAATATCCAAAATATATCAATACTCAAAGATATTAAAATACATTGAATTTAAAATACAGCTAAAACTCCATATAACGAACCTTGGTTTTGCGAATTTCTCTATTTTGTGTGTTTTTTTCCTGGAACAAAGAACATTTCAAATAACTTTCAGATGGTGAAATGCATTTTCTATTTAACAATCTTTTTCTCTAGAGATTCGATTTTTTTCTTCCTGTTTTAAAATAATCCAAGTAATATTTCAGATTATTCTCTTTTTTAACACACTTTATGGTAATCAATGTCGTTAAACTGGTTTTACCAGGTGCCTAACTCACCTAGAGTAAGGAATTTTCAAACAAAAAACTCAAATAAAAGTAAAGAATGTTTAAAATTATTTGTAGGCTTAAAATTATAAAATGTCGTTACAAATTTCAATAATTGTAATTTAAAGTTGGTTTTCAAAGTTAAAAAATACAGTGTATAATTAATTATTTGCATTTAATTAATGATATATTTTATTGCTCACAAGCTATATATTTATTTATGAAAATTTCTCTTGGAACCGAAGAAAGATTAAAACTTACAAGCTAGTAACCATTAAGGAATACTTTCTTAACCGTAATCCAAATTTCAAAAAAAGAAAAAAAAAACATATGACTAAAAGCATTTCTTTCAGATATGTAAGGAGTATCTTGCTGGCCTGAAAAAAAAAGATGTGCCATCTCTAAAATAGACAAACTATACCAAAACTGAGCTTTTTATATAAAGTCCACTATAATTTTTTTCATCATATTACACAGCGAATAAACTCAATCATGGTTTTGTAGGGGATACAATTTGAAATATTATTTATTTGAATAAGCTGTATTGCTTACAAACGTACAATAATGAATAAACATTTCATAACATCTCGAAATATTTCATAAGCACTTATTTTAATTACTCTTAAAAACAAGTGGGGCTGATATTTGTAAATGGAAAAATAAAATTATGAGCGCATTTTTTACGAAATATTATTAAAGATATCATATGTTATTTAATGATATAATATAATGAATTCATTTTAATATTGGATTCTAGTTTGAAAGAATGATTATTAGAAATAAATATAAGAAAAATAGAATTAATTAATTGCATAACTGTAATTCATACATAATTAATTGCATATTTGTTTTTAATTATATAATTATAGTAGTGCTAATATTATTCATATTAAATAATTAACTTAATATTTTGTTTTTACATACATAACCCCAATAATACTCAACATCCTTTATGTGTGATTATAAAAAGAGAAGAGCTAACGCTTTAGAGATACATATTTTTGCTAAATATTATTTTTTTGCAAAGGAAATAATATTTTTTTTTCTTTATGAAATATGTTGAGTTGTGTTGTAAGTTTTATATTTTTTGCAGCTGCATGTGAAATCATTGAACTGAATAACCGAAAATATTTGATTACTATTTCCATTTAAACATAGCTTAGTAATTTCAGCTGTTACGCGCACTTCAGAAAAATGCATCAGTTGACGAACTATATTTAAGCTGATACATCTGTTTATCATATAATATATGCTCTGAAATTTTAAAATTCTTTACGATTTAATTAACAACATTATTTTAAACATTACCAAAGTAAGCACATTTTTATCTCACTTAATTAATATTAACTTGGGGTAATGTATGAGATTTTAACTATTCTAATTAATTCTACTGACATTAATTATGATATACTACCATGTGTTGACGCAAGTGTTAATATTTACAGACAAAACAACGATTAACTTAAAGCAGTTAAATTGATCGAAATTATTTTAAGTTGAGGCCATACTGGAAGAGAAACTTTTAAACTCACACTCAATCATTTTTCGAATAAATATTTCATTCGCTTGTGATATTTAAATCCAATTTAAGACTGAATCATATATATATATATATATATATATTAGTATATATTTTTATCTCGTGAGAGAGAGAGAGAGAGATAGGCTTCCTTGCATATGAATATCCTTTTAATTAAAATTTAGTTGATAAGTCATTTAAGACACAAGTCAACGGGCGAAGAGTAATTGCTTTTCTGGCATTAATTCATCAATGTCATTTATTAATATTGCGTACTGCATTGCAATCTATTTTTAAATGTTTATGGCAGCTAGTATATTGCGAATTTGACAAATAGAATGTTTGAAATTCACAAATAGAACGGATTATTTCTCTTAAAAATCCGAACTTATTGAGATTCTTGTTTATTACCCCACACTGTAATCCATGTTGCAGAAATAGTACAAAACTCTAAACATATTCTTGTCGTGAAACAAAAAAATACATTTTTCAAAGTATTTTTAACAAAAGTTTACTAGAAGAACTATACTATAGTATTACATACAAGTCATGGTATTGAATATTTTAAATGTAAAATGTGTATTATAAGAACAAAATTAATTTAACAGAAATAAATTTAAAACATTACTTAACTACATAAAACTCATTTTCGATATAATGAACAATGGAATTAAAACTATATTATGTAGAATATTCTGACTCTACTATAACTATTTTATTTGTTCTATGTTAAATTATTTCGTTAAATATACACGAGAAAGGTTTTCATAACCCAAAGTCCAAAACGGCTTCAGAAAAGTTTTCTACCTATTCACATCTGTATATAATTTACATTCATGTCTTTGTATGATCAGTTTTCAAACTTTCAATTGAGTTAACAGTATTCTAATCAAGATCCATTGATCGGTTGTATCTCAATGGAAAAAGCTATGAAATGTATGTTGATTTGACACAATAAGTAATAAACCTGGGCTCGCAGATTAAAAAAAAAAGTAATATGTTTACTTCGTCACATGCATACAAAGATCTAAATCATTCATCGATTTTTACAGAGTTTGATTCCACGAAATTAATTGCGAAAAGCGGTTTGTATACGACATAAACCAGGGGTGGCCAACTCGAGGCACGCGTATTTCAATGTGGCACGGCTGAGTTGTAAGATTGGCATGCGAAGACTTATTGAAAAAAATTATTAGAAGATAATAAATACACTAATTTTTTACTGTGTTATTGATACAAAACATAAAAATTTATTTTAAATACACTTAACTAAATAACAATAGAAAATTATTGTGTGCTTCGATTTTCAAAAGGAAATGCTTTCGTGAGATTCTGGAATTTGAGGGAGTGTGTATTAAAATATCTAGATGAAAACAATAACCTCAGTGAGTGCTTGCTTCTCAAGAATGAAGACAGTCTTTGAGATTTAGCTTTTGCATTTCTGATTGACCATATATCTTCTTTTGTGAATACACTTTTGCTTTTTTTCCGGATTTTGGAGGGAAAAAACTGTTGCACACCTAAAACAACTCGATTTTGTTAGCATTTTCGCTAACTAATCCTAATGCAGATGACGCAGTAAAAAATCTCTAACTTGAAAAATCGCATTTAAAAAATACTGATTGTTTAATAATTATTTAGAATTAAATGTGTTTCTGGTAACTCATTTTTATTTTATACCTAACTTAACTAATTGAACTTTTAAAAAAGTTTTTAACAATGAAACCTTAGAGTCTGTACTTTTGTTTTATTTATTATATTATTTTTAAATTTCCACTACTTAGACTTGTATAAAATATGTGCTATTTACTTAAACATTCCATAATAGAAGCCTATAAGTAACATTTTTTTCACCTTTTTTATTCCTTTGTTCGTTGGAAAAGTTTGATGTGGCTCGCATATTTTTTTTTAAACTGAGAAAAGTTAAAATAAAAAAAAGGTAAACATTTATTATTATTTTTATTTTTTTAAAGAATATTTTTTATTAGTGCATTTATCTAAAAAATACTACATTGTAATGATTATACAATTAACTTTATAAATCAACTTATTGTTAGCAATTAGAGCTATTATTTTAGAAAAGATCCTACGCAACGTAAAAAACTTAATTAATATTTCTTATATAAATGCTTCTTTTATTCATATACTTCAATTTTTTTTAAAAATTATGACTATTTTAAACATTTTAAGCTTTTTTAAAACATTGTTTCATTATTAATAATGCGTAAAAGAATCGAATTATTTAATTTTAATCTCGAAGAATTATATCTAATCGAAAGTTGTTTGTATTTTTATCTCTCCAGACAAAATTAATATCCCTGAGACCTCATAAGCTAATGTCTTCAGTTAAAGTGTTTGAAATAAACCAGTGTTTGTCATACTGTAGGGTGCGCCCCTTAGGAGGAAGTAATAAATATACAAGGGGGAGCGTGAGCATATTAAATATCAAAAGCAAAAATTAATTAAAAACTAATTATTTACTGAAAGTAAACAAACACAAATTACATTTTTACATAATAAAAAATAAAGTACCCATTTATACAGATGTAATGTACTTATAAATATATCAGTACTGCACCATATATTTTATAATTAATTTAACAATACTAAGTTAAGAAAAAGTTTAATAATTACGAGTGACTCAATGGGCTTGTCATATATAAGATTTTATACAAAAATTAACTTTTATCTCGATCATGTGTACAGTTTAAAATTAATGTCTTATCTTCCGATTAAAAGTTACGCATATGGTTCTCAATGCTTCTGTTTTCCACAAAGGTGCGTGAATGCGATGCATTGAAGAGGGGGGAGGGAATAAATAAACAAATTCTCTTAAATAAGTAAATCTTTCGCAAACATGGTCATGGTCCTTTTATTGCATTCCAAAACCTAAAGAATAATTTTATGGATATCAGTGCACAGAAAAGTTTGTACTTCGGAAAGACGTATATATGCGTCCGGGGCAATTAACGCTTTGGTAAAGCGAGACAATTCTATTCGCCGGTGGCACTCAAGAGTTTAAAACGGTATTGTAGACGTAGCGTGTCAAAGAAAGTATTATAGAATTCAATGGATGGTTATTGTATGGATTAGGGCTCGATGAAAACTGTGACTGAATATTGGGTCGCAAGTATTGAAAGTTTAAGAAGCACTGGAATAAGCAAATGGTTGCATCAAAAATAACAAATTCACTTTGAAAAACAATTTCAAAAGAGTGCTATGTTAAATTTTTTCAACAATTTTATTTCCGGTTTCAAAATCAATAAGATGCTACTTCAACAGTAACTCTTTTCCATCAATTGTCTGAATCACATTTCAGATTTACAGATGTAGTCGAATTGAATTACATGGTATTTTGAGTAAGAAAAAATATAAGCAAATAAATAACGTATAGCAGTGACTCTAAATGGAGAGCGACTGAATTGTAGATACTGGGAATGCCAATAAACTTCGATTTACTTTGCAGAAAATAAAGTTTACATAGAAAACTACTACATAGAAAGTTTATGATGCGTGACATTGCCTTGAGCAGGAACGTTTGCTTCCCAGACATTCTTAAAATAACATTTGTTTTATTTGAAATGAAGTAGTGTAACATCGCGATACATCTAAATATACATACATAATCTAAAATTTGACTGGAAAGAAAAAAAATTTAATAAGAAAAATAGTTTTATCTTAATATCGGAACTAAATTTATTTGTGTAAATAACAAGTTTATTAAGTTTACTACCAATATTTTTTATCCGATCATCACTAAACATTTTATAGAAACACTTACCTGAAACATATGCTTTCTAAAAATTTATTTTAATGTGTGTTTTTTTACTTGCACTATAAATCTATTTTAACTATTTGATAACGCTGTTAAATGCAAATGCAATCTAAAAATTTTGCTGGTTGCGTTATTTTCTGAATTTTTGGTCACATGCAATAATTAAATAGTTTTTTACAAGTGTTTTCACTATTTAACATGTTTTTTTTAATAAAAAAAGAATGCAAAAATATAAAGTTGATTCTGAGTACTATATATTTTTTACAAAATTCATTTTTTCTTAATTAAAGATAAGTTACCCAACACTAGAGATGGAACACATTGAATGGAAACAAGTTTAATATTTTAGAAAAAATTAATTATATTGTAACTAATGCAAATTCAAAATTTTAATGGGATTCCCTTACCATTTTAACACTCCTAGATTCACTATATTGAATTGCATCTTATCAAAATTAATTCACTCAAATTCATAAGAAAAAGTTAAGAGAAAATTAAAGATGCGGAATAATGTGTATTTTCAATATCATATATTTCCAATATCAAAATATAGTAAAGAACAAATGAGTTATTTTTATTTTGAAATATAACTTTCATGTTCGTAACGCAAACTGATTATACAAAATAAAGAAAACGCATTTGAAGTTGTAACGAAATGTTGTCTTTTATCATATAGGGCTAGCTGTTTCATATTGTATCTTTCAAAAATTCTCTCTTTTATTAAGGTATCCAATTACTTGCGATACATTTTTTTGATGTGTAACATTTTTCTTCTGAATTGCCGAATTTTGTATTAGTGATTTCGTCAAAAGGGACGGAAGTGGGTAACAGGAAGTGACGCAAGCGTGCGCTATTTCATTTGACCAATGATCACGCGTGATGATGTTTCGTTACCCTCACAACGAGGTCCAAATCGCGTGATGGTTTTTCTTCACTACCCTCGCATCGGGTCCAAGTCTAGTCGCTGTTTATTTTTTTTAAATTGTTAAAAGTTAACATTTTTCAAAAGATTCGAATTCTTATTCAGGATAAACTGACGACCCTTACGTTCAATTGTCAAAGTCTCAGGACTCGTTGTGTAAGAAACATGCGGTTAATTTTTCATACTTTGAGGTTAATTCCTGTCGCTGTCAATATAATATTTTTAATTGTGATTAAAAAAAGTTTTCTCGAATAAGGAAACTAACTTATTTATTACACGGGTAATTTTGATTTTCTCTAATATTTCTAATTTTTTAAACATTTGCCAAGCTAATTAAATTTTCATGATTTTGTGATTTGCAGAAATGGATAAATCCAGAGCTGAAAATTTGCGAAATTATAAGCAAAAAAAAAAAAAAAAAAAAAAGAAAGAAAAAAAAAAAGAAGAAAGAAACGGGAAGAAAAATTAAAACATGGAGGAGTGCAGCCAAAAACTAAATGTACATAATAAAATACTTTTGATAAAAAATTGCATTACTCTTAAATAAAATTTCAATTAAAGATATAATTATTCGGCAGAAAAATATTTCCAATCATATTCGTGTAACGTCTTCGTTTGTTGTGAAACCCCACCCTTCGATTCACGCTAAGTTTTATGGCTTCAACCAGATGATAAATGACAAGTGCACGTGGTCATGGGGCCATCGTTTATTGTTTGAACTCGGGCAAGCTCCGACACCCAGACTGGCCGTCATAAAGATGAAAAGAGGACCGATGCCCATTGTCAATAGGTGAAGCCTGTATGAAAAGAATCATGTCGCCTCGGTCGATGTAGAGAGAATGGGATTATAAAACACAGGTGGTGTGATGGACAAGTGTGTTCAGATGTTGGAAAAGAATTCTGGCGCTCTTGGCCCAGACGGCCCGAGCGTGTGTTTGCGTGTTACACAAGAATAGGACTAGGGAGGCCGATGGAGACTTTTGTGGTCTGCCAATGAGAAAGGACGAGTTGCGTGTTGTGGTTCCGCCCCTGCTGTTTAAAAAGGTTTATTAAAGGATACGGGAGAGAACTTGAGGAGAGCTCTAAAGAAAGGAGGGCCGAGATTGGAGTGGAGAGAAAGGAAAGCCGATGTACGCCGGTGGCATTGGAGAATTGGAGTAATATAGACTGGCTGCACCGGCTTGGCGTATAAACTGTAATTTATTGCTTCAATAACAATTTGTTGATCAAATAAACAAACCTTTTATTTTCAAATTAGGCTGTGACAATTTATTGATGGTTAGCTACTCACGACACTACACTCGATTCAAAGTTCAATTCAATCTCACTCGATTCAATTACACTCAAAATAATGGGAAGCGAGTGAGTATTAACGAATATAACATACAACAAAACTCTTGATTTTTATACTTCATGAGGTAATAGAAAAATGTTTTTTTCAAATAATTTAGGATTCTCTCTCCCTCTCTTTTCCGATTAATTTTCATCAAATAAAATATGTTGTATCTCCTTAATAAAATATTTAAACAGAAATTTTGTCTTGTGTGTGTATATAACATTCTTTTTTTAACATTTGATTTACTCAAAAGTATTTGATATTTTTTTTTTCATCTTCGAATATTAAAATTGTGAGAAAAAGCTATTTATATTTTAAATATGTTAGAAGGTTAAAAACCAGCTCTGCATCAAACTCTGTGTTTCGAAATGTGTGAGTTATTTATTCATCCTATGAATATATCTGCAGAAAATATAAATTAATTCTTTATTTTGAAATTTCCTTCATTGCTTCAGTTTAAAAAATAAGGAAATGAAATCAGTAAAATTCGTAAATTCAATATCCATAATCCAATATTTGAATAATTTCTTAAATCAATAAATCAGTTTCAATTTATTTTTATTTTTGTAGCATTTACCAACCTTGCAACATTTAACAATTCATATGTATGCAAACTGTATATTTTTATACATATTTTAATTAAGCGTACTGTAGTATATTTGAAAAATGAACTTGATCGCATTTGAGTTAAGATTACCCAATGTTTGTAAAACTCGTCTATGAGTATAAAAAAGCCGACCTTATTGCTATTCGTAACATCAGCGGCATTGATACATAATTCATAAGTTGGTTAAAAGGAAAAAAAATATAGGGTAATATACAATACATGCTATCTCAGACTGATGCATTATATATAACACAGAAAAGCATTTGTATAGTTAATCGTACATACTAATACAAATAGGGATAGCAATATAGGACCAAGAGCTCAATACCGGTATTCGGTACTTTTTAGATCTTAATACCGGGATATCGGTTTTTATATCAGTAGTAGAAATTTAAGAAAAATAAAGAAAACGCAAATGTTTCTTTGTTTTATTTGCCAGTTTTATTAGAGAGAGTAAATATCACAAAAAATAATTTGTAACTTATAAATTATAACAGTACATAAGGAATCACAAAAAATTAAAGGAGCATCTCATTTCTTTAAACCACAAAAAAAGCGTAAATGTCACTATTCAGTCTGTGGTTCATTTACAAATTTTTTGGTATGTGATCTTAAAAAATAGTGCCTCAGTTGTACTGTATGATATGCAAAAACAACGTGAATAACAAACTCACCAATTTAAAAAACTATCGAAATATTAGGCACTTTCTTCGCAACTGCAACCTAGTCTTCACATATACGAATATCAGGCTACGAGTTGTGCGCTAGTGTACTAAGTACCACTCTGAGTTTTAATAGGATAGTTTTGGCCCGCCCCTCCTTGGATGATTTACATATTTTATCACTTTATTTACAACTTTGCATTCACAGTCTAATTAATTTCGCCCGTTAGAGAGACATAAAAAACAATAAGGAATACTGGTTTGCTATGTTTGTTATCCTTGAACATATAGTCGAGACAATTTTAAAAATTTCTCGTAAATATCGAAAAAATGGTATTTAAACTTGTGAATATCGGTATTACAAAATTGTACAAATTGCTCAAAATACCGGTATTGAAATCCTTAGATACAATATAAAGAAATTATTAATAATGGATATGATTTATTATATAAAATGAGTAATATATTAAATATTTGATTACCGTAAAGCTTGGTGGTAACTCGCATTTTTAACAGAATAAATATGATCGAAGTATACGGATACACGTTATACGCCGGGTATAAAATGATATCTTTAAAAATAAAGGGAGAGATGAGTATATATAAAATAATTAGACATCTACATGTATCGAAATACTGTTTATTTAATTGAATCAGCATACATTATGAATTCAATGGGTTGTAGTTCTACAAGTATGCTATTTTTTTTTTCTGAAACTCCGAATAATATCTTGAATAAACATTTTTAAAACATAAGAGCATTATGCACCTACAGTTTAGGTTCCATCGTAAAAAGATGTGTGAGAGTAAAATGGCGACTATACCTATCAATTAAAAATTGCAGCGTGGAAACACAGGTGCGTGTTATACGCCGAATTTTACGGTACTTAAAAAGTAATTCATTTTAAAATTCTTAATATACATTATATTCATCAAAATATGTATCAATAGCTAGGAAACATTAATGCCAATACATTTCTAACAAATTATTTAGGACGTGGTAGCAAAGTGGTCATGGTTGTGAACTTTGTTGTGGCCAGTTTTGATCTGTCAAGTCTAGGGCTTGGATCATGTGTCACTAAAGTGTACACACGTAAAAAGGCTGATGCATATGATAAATCTGCCGAGACACACTGAAGTAGAGAGGAGTTAGGAGAGTGCAATGGTAATTCAGGTGTTGTCCACATTACTTGAATGTACTTCAGAATTACAAAATCTGTTTCCAATCATAGTCGTGTTGTTTCTGAGTGCGACGACAAAAAACAGTCATTCAATACATCACATTGATTTCTCTTAAAACAAAAAAGTAATATATATATAAACATTAAGTCAATTCCTACTTTGAATGGATGAGTAGAAAGTATTTTATTAACGATTGAAAATTTGAATAAGATACATATATATATATATATATATATATATATATATATATATATATAATTCTCTATAAACAAGAGATAAACATTCATCAAACACATTCGAAAAAACACATAGACAGTAAAAAGATCATATCATGAAGGACACTAGATTACAAATTATAAAATAGATGCTGCAGTATTATAAACTTTGCTGACTTAGTACAGCTAATATATAAAATAATTTATATAAAAGTGGGGTTGAACAGGTTTTTTGGCCGGCCAACCTTCCCCATTTATGTAAATAATACTGAGCAAAAACCTATTGAAAGTAATGGATAGGAATATCTAAATCCATTACAAGATAGTGGTAACTTACCTAAAAATTGCACTTGTGAAAATGCAGAGCCCGCGCTAAATATGAGTTCAACAAATAAGTTGTTGCCAGATTCTGGACCCAAATGCAGATTCAAAGCATGTGAATAACTGAAATATAGCACTTAACAAAAGTATAAAAATAATAGAAACAAAAATTAATAAGAGAGTTACAAATTACCATAACTTTAGTGACGCTAGAGTATATATGAATTAAATAATAACAAGTAATTTTAACTAATATTAGAATATGGAGGTAACTATAACTATGAAATATGTAAATTTATAGTATTAAACTATTATTAATCTAAGAATTTTTACTCCCTACAATTTTGAATAGCTTTATTCATACAACTATTCATAAAATTAATTGGGAATTTCTGATTTAAGCAATATTTAGTAAAATGTTTATAGTTATTTATTATTTCTGATTTTTTGACACCAGAAATTTATTGCGTTGTATATAATTAATAACAATAATTCTGAATATAGAAATTTGTTCATTACTCTCCCAATGCGGAACTTTTATAGTGTTGAAATTAAAATCTTCTCTTTTATCACAAATATTAGAAACTATTACATTATCTAGTAATTTGATATATATATATATATATATATATATATATATATATATATATATATATATATATATATATATATATATATATATATAAATATATATATATATATATAAATCTTCTGTGCGTGTGTTTGTAACTAAACTCCTCCTAAACGGCAGGACCGATTTTAATGAAATTTTTTGTGTGGGTTCAATTAAAATCAGGAATGGTTTAGATTTGAAATTCGGTCCGATATCACAATTAGTTAAAAAGATATTAATTAAAAACATTCACAAAATACCACTCAAAATTCACCTGCATTGTTGTAACAACGCTATTGTTATAAACAAGGAATATAAAAATTTTTTTAAATCAATTCCCCTACTTAGATCAACTAAGAAAAATGAATTTTAGCTACCTTTTATTAAATAGTTGCAATTAATATAAATATGTATATACATATGACAGAATCACAACATTAAGTGGTAATTAATTTTTATTCATTATCATTTAAGTATCGTATTGTCATCTAAAACAATCGTGTATATAAAATTTCTTTTTAAATGAATGCTTTAACACGTGAGAAAAAAACATTTTCAAACTTTGACTTAAGTTGCCAAAAGGGTCGCTAAGTCCCCAACGGGGCTGTATTTGTAATTCTTTAAATATAATTAGCTTTAATCAATTAATTTTCATTAATTATAATTAAATTATTGTTTTGTCATCGAAAACAATCATGTACATTACATTTCAGCTCATTTTAGCGCTTTAAAATGTAATTTATTAACGATTGCAAATTCCACCAAGATAAATAAATAAATAAACAAACAAATAAAAAATGCGTAGAGATCTTGAGCTAATAGTAGGAATTAAAAAAGACGTAAGTTGGCGTCGAAAATTGATTTTCAGCCAAACTGGCCAAACCCGATCTTTATTGTTACGAAAATGCGGACTATTCACACTTTTTAGCGTTTTTAATTAATATTTTTTCAAATAATCTTTATATATGCAACTCTTCCGTGCGTGTGTATGTAACTGAACTCCTAAACGGCTGGACCGATTTTGATGAAAGTTTTTGTCTGTTCCAGTGGACCCGTGAATGGTTTAGATTTATAATTCGGTTTAGAAATGTTTATTTAATTCTTTTTTTATTTATAAATTGTTGATCTTGGAATGTTTTACATTGGATCCGGCAGACGGCGCTACGATCGCAGTATCGAATATTGAAAAATCTTTTATTATAATTCAAGTTGGTCCGGACAGTTGGTGCTGTGATCTTTTCAGGAAAATATTTTGTCACTTTGTGTCATTATTTTGTTGAAATAAATTGTGTGTTAATTAAATTATTACATTGTGGTGTAATTAGTATTTGAAATTTTGCTCAATTTTACTCAAATTTTACTCAAAACGGTCCAAATTGTTAAAGCTTATTCATAAAAATTTGGAATTTTTGAATTTAAGATGTGTGTACACACAGGACAACTTCTGTGGGGTCCTCTAGTATATATATATATATATACGGAGAGAGTGAACTAATAGTAGGAATTGAAAAAAAGAGCATGATTTGTCTGCATTGATGTAACGATGCAAACCCGGTTTGGCTAGTTCGGCTGAAAAACAGGTTTGCGACTCCAATTTTTGTCTTTTTTTTAACATTTACATTGTTACAGCAATAGAGACGAATCTAAGATGGCGTCAGAAACCGGTAAAAATTAAACCAACATGGTTGTATCTGTAATTCTTTGAATAATTATTTTTAGTCAATTAATTTTAATTTGTTACAATTCAATTATCGTATATTTATCCCAAACATTAGTGTATAGAAAATTTTAGCTCGAATGAGTGCTTTAAAATGTGAGAAAAAACATTTTCAAGTTTTGACATAAGTCGCCAAAAGTGATGCCAACGTGGCTGTTTTTGCAATTCTTTGAATAATTAGTTTTAATCAATTTTTATTAATTATAATTTAAAAAAATTATTGCATTGTCATCCAAAGTAATCATGTATATAAAGTTTCAGCTCAATTGAGCGCTTTAAAATGTACTTTATTAACGATTGAAAATTCCACCAAGATAAATAAATAAATAAATATATTGAGAGTGTGAGCTAATAGTAGGAATTAAAAAACAGAGTCTTTCGAGGACATACAGTCTGTAAAATGTGTTTTTACCTCAGTCCCCTTTCGAAGTCATATTTTATTCTTTTATATTAATACTGGTATTTATATCTGTTCTTCACATGGGTGAATTGGAAAAAAATTAACAGTCTAAATAAAAAAGTAAATGTGGTTAAAATTCAATTAACATTTTAAATAATTTTAAGTGAAGTTTAAATTAGATTCTATGGAAGGAAAGTTTTATCAATTAAAATAGCTAAATTAAATGAATGTGCACATAGTGAACTATCCAGTAGTTCCTCTGTTTGTTCATATATAAATATTGTTTCGAATTTTGTGCAAATAATTTATATCTGTTTAATAAGTTTAAGTTACTTTCTGTTGCATTTATATTATGATAAAAACTGCAATATATGTAAGCAGCAAAGTTCCTTACATTATAATGGCATTTCAATGGGAACTTGGTGAAATATTTTTGATACAGCCAAGTTTGCATCATTTTCGGCAACCAGAATTGGAGACGTGGTGACCATATGGAAGCTGTTTTAAGATACGGGAAATGTCTATAACCTTATGACCAAAGAAGAAAGCTGATTTTTTGAGAAATCACTGGATGGTAGCCTCGCAGACTATAAATAATGGTCATTTGCCGAAACTGAGTCATTTCCACTTCCGTTTTTAAAGAATTGAATTGTCTACGAGACCGAGATGTTGCTTGTGGATGAACTTTTACTTAACGTGTATGTATTTTTAGACACTAATAGCTGTCTGATAGCTGTATAAGAAGTAAAAACCTTCTGAAATTTATTTTTCGAAATTTCCTGCTGTATCTTGTATTTTAAGGATTATTTTCGGCAATTTTGGATTGTATTGCTTTTAAAGAACTGCTTTGTTCCCAGGGATTGTGATCACAAAATCCACAAACCTGAATCTCTAGGCAATAATATTATCTAAGTCAAATATATTTATGCCTCTGTGGGGAACGATATCCACAAAACCCGTTCTCAGCGGATCCCTACTGAACAAAATAAACATTCGTACCTTACGTCAAATCTGTTCGATCTAGTATTTCTGAAGATCACTAGATGAGAGAGTGAGCGTATGTATAAGGCTCTTTTAAACTATATATGTATTTTTAGTAACTATTCTGAAGAAATACCAATATTCGAAAAAAAAAATCACTGGAAAATTCGTATTTGAATAAGCGTCAAAACCCCAGACATTCTAGGAAAATAATATCTCTTTACAGAAAGGTGAAACTCTTGCACAACTGACTTTTTAGGATTTGTTAGTCTGATTGGTAGCGAAATAGAAAATTTTCCAGACACGTATTTGAACTCGGAAAGACGTTATTTATGTATCCTTGGAGCAAGATTACTAAATAGGAATCAATATTGATGTATTATAGTCGGGGTAACTATTCCAACGGAATACGTTTATCTTTATTTTATTGCCTAAAAATAAAAACGATATATTCATTGAGCAAAAGCTTTGCTGATTTTCTAGCCTTAACTTCCTCGTACATGCAGTTATAAATCAAACATGTCGACAATTTTTACAATTTGTACTTGAAGAAAAACCAGACCACTTTCATTTACTTGAAAAGAGATCAAATTCCTTCATTTATAAACACCTTTGCATTTTTTATTGGTGTGATTTTATTTCCCCAACATTTTTTAAAAGAACATTTCAACATGAGACGATTAATATGTTCGTAAAGTAATGAATTTTTCATGTATTATTGGTTTCATTTTATGAAAAAGGAATACATGTATAACATATAAGTCTGAAAATATCTGTAACATTATTTTTGTCAGAAAGTATTTATCGGAAATGTAAATAAAGAAAGAAATGGTAAGCAATAAATGTCTTGGAATATGAAATTTCTGTGGGATTTTCGTTAAAAAAATATGATGTCTCACCTCATTTATTAAAAAAAGAAATCTGTGCTATAATCACTATTAGTTATTTTGCATTAAAATATTGCAAATGTTCTACAGAATACAATCAAATAGCGATGCAGTTTTTTAAAAAAAATACCTTTAGCAAGCCAAACACACTCAAACTATTTAAGACAAACTATTGAAAACTTTAGGAAATTAAAAGTAAGAATACTTTAACCTAGAATTACGTAAAGCAGTAATGTGAGTTTCATAAATGTAGTATTGTTGTCATTTAATAGACAATACATCCATATAATCAATAAATACGCCTAGCCATGATTTTATTATTATTTAACTCTACATTTCATTTTGATTTACTTATGGCAGTGTTTCTCAAACTTTTAATATTGGCCCCCCAATATTCAATCATAGTTTTAATCTCGCCCCCTGCCCCTCCATACAAACAACGATACATTGAATTCAATAATACTATATTTTTACGCTAAAGGTACAATACGACTTTAATCTCTAAAGTGCCACCAGCGTATATATACGTTTCACCCAACCATTGCGTTAAATGTCCCGGTAGTATGTATACGTCTTTCTAAAGTACGATATTTTCTGTGTACTGCTATCTTTAAAATTATTCCGAAGGTTTCGGAATGCAATGAAATGACCCTGACAGTGTTTGCGAAGTGTTTACTTATATCAGGAGATTTCTTTATTTATTTCTTTTCTAACCACCCCCTCTCTAAAACATCATATACGTGCATCTACTAGGTGCGAATAGTGTAACTTTTAATCGGTAGTTAAGGGATTATTTATAAACCATATAAATTATCAGGATAAGTGTTATTTTTTGTACATATATAATTTAATATATGACAAGAACATGGGTTCAATGATAATTATTAAACTTGTTCTTAACTAGATATTGTTAAATTAATTATAAAATACATTGTGTGTAGTTCTGATATATTTATAAGTGTATTATATATCAGTGTAAATTTTAATTTCATTTTTTATGTTAGAATGTATTTGTTCGTTTACTTCCAGTAAATTAATAATTTTTTTAAATAAACTTTTGTTTTCGTCTTTTCAATATGCTCACGCCCCCTCTTAGGGATATCACGCCCCCCCAGAGAGGCGCGCCCTACAGTTTGAGAAACACTGATTTATGGATATGACCATAATGTGAAAACCTATTGGTAGTGTGGAATATTGGTCTGGAGGACTATTTGTTTTCCTTTTGAAGTAATGACTTTTTTAGCATTTTTGGCAATGGCTTCTCCAGATAAGTACACATAATACTGATTTTCATAGAGGAAACTCATTTTCGTAGCATCAATTATCATGTATCCTTTAGTAGAATGGTTCATCTTACTTAAACGATTCTTCAATTGATTTTCCAGATTGAAAGTTCTGACCCTTTTAGAAACGATGGTAATGGTCAAAGTCATGTTATAACTCAAAACGTTTTCATGAATAGAGCAATCCAATGTCTCAATATCTCTACAAACTTGTTTGGATTCCTCATACCTTGAGCAGGAACTAAGTTTCAAGTGATAGTGTCAGGAAAAATAGCTAAAACATCTTATTCAGTGGGTGTTCGACTGCTTCTTAGACATTATTGTCTAAACGGTTCACCAGTTAGCGATATTTTGTTTGTGATCCGGTACAAATATTTGGTTTTTAAGATTGTTTTCGGCGTATGCACAAGAGTATGAACTTAACGCAAAGCACATTTTCGGACAGAAAAAATGTCTCACTTTATGTCGAAATTTCCATCATTGTAATTCATGCATTTGTTTATAATATAGTGTTTTTAAAATTTCAAAATATTTCATGAATAATTAGTTTTTACTTTTTAAGGGCAAAGGGATAGCTCATTTAACATTACGGTATAGTAGAAAAAATGCGAAACACATTTTACCAAATAAAAAATGTGTCAACTAGGATAAAAATGAGTAATATGACAAAATAAGTCATTCTCTACAGGATAGCGAAGCCGTAATATAATGCTAATGTTCGAATACTTTTACAAATGAAAAAATATTCCGAATGTGGATCCTATTCTTTAACATTAACCGAAAACAGTCTTAAGTAAAAAATTGTTTTTTTAACATTGAAAACATTCGGATAAATAAAAAGGAAAATTTCATTGCGTCAGGTATAAAACATATTCCTGTTAGGATTATGGATGATTTAATATTATTTCTCTATTATATTATATTTTTAATGTAAAAAAGTCTTGTCAAACACCGTAAGGTTCTTTCAAAAACTTCAATTGCACTGCACTTTTAGAGTTAATAACTCATTTATTTATTGCAATTATTTAGATAAGACACTTGTTTTATCAAGAATATTTAGAATTTATTTATTTGTTTTTAAGTAGATTTCTCATAGGGTTCTACAAAATGTTTTCTATTAAACTACATGCCTCGGCCAGTGAAATGTTAAATATTATACCTTTTATAAACCGCAATTATTTTTTAAGTAAGAGAGAGGGGTTATTTTATTTTTTCCTCCTACTTAGAGGCATTTGCAACTAATTTGCGCGTTGGTGGACTTTTTCTTGTTAGTTTTCATTTAACCCTGCGTTAGGCACGTGGATCTCTCAGAGACGTAATAAAAATAGTTTCGATGCTATGTCCACACTTTGTGTTGGAACATGCCCCTCATTCTTTGATCTTCCTTCGTCACACGCTCTAGGATTCAGTGTCAAGGACGAAAAGGATTTCTTCAAAATTCGGGTGGCAGGGGCCATTGATTCTGATAGATGCAGTGCGCCCAACAATATCAGTTTTTATAACTTTGTATTATTTTGTTATTTTTATTTTTTTTTCCTTGTAAAATAGTGTAGTTTTCAGTTTTAAACGAAAATATACATACTTTTATAATGCATTATGCGAAAAATTAATGTCACTTGAACATTGTAAGGTAATTTCATGAGAACTGCAACAAGGCTGCTTAAAATGCAAGTAGTGACACGGGGATAACCGTTATCTTTTTGATATATTTTCCGTAAAAATATCTTAATTAATGATTTAATATTAAATATTATTTTATGTCAAGTATATTTTTATGTCAAATCTTACCAATAAAATGATAAAATATCTTCAAAAGTAAGTATGAGGTGATGCATCTAAGAGATGATGCGCCTATGGATGGAACTTTTTGAAGCGCGCCTAGCGGATTGTTAAACCTAGGCTCTTTAAAAATATTTTTTTGTTATTTATTATTTGGAGTTTTCATTGCACATAGAATTGATGATTGTTGTCTTTTTTCTTTCAAATTAATAATGTTGCTAATATTTCTAGATAAAATTTTTATGACACTTCTATTCCGTAAGTTTTTTTTTTTTTTAGTTAGGACATTAATACTTTAATATAAAATAGAAGAGTAAAAAAAACAGCGCTTGATTCACAGCTTATATACATTTACATTTTGAAAAAAATAAATTTTAATGTATATGGTTATATTTTAAGGATCAAATAATAAGCTTCTACCAGGAACTTTTTATACAAAACAATACCATTTTTTTAATGTTTTAACAACACTAGTCTAAAATGTGTGATAAATACCCTTTGCATGATAATAATAAATCAGAATTTCTCCAACAGAAGCAAAATTATTTACGGCAAATTAATGTATTGGGGAACGTATACTTCACTAGGTGGACAAGATTTAATGATGGTAAATGTGACCATATATTTTCTTTGTGCGTTATGTTTTTAGAAGGAATATTCTTAGCTATAAGTGCATTCTTCTATAAAGGAAGTAAACAGTTTTTTTTGGAAAAAAAAATAGTGAATATATCATTTTGTAGATGTGGTGAAAAAATGGAAGGAAAAAAAGTTAGTTTTGTGTCGATATATTAGGTTGGGGAAAAAGAAATCCATTATTTTTTCAGTAGATGGCTGTAGTGTCGATATCTCGTGAAGTATCGATCAAACAATTTCAAATTTACGTGTATGCGCGTTGTCAAGATGATATTTCATACTAAAAATATTATTTTGCTTTTTCCTTGTTTGGTCCATTCAGTTGTGAGTTACAGAGTGTTAAAAATGGAAGTCAACAAAGAGAAAATTCGGTTCTTTTTTACATTTTTTCTTTGATAAAGGCGAAAATGCTATCCAAGGTGGCTGAAATTGCGCATGGTGTTTATGGTGCCGATACTGTAATAGCTAATTACGTGCAATTTTGGTTCGTCGATTCCTTTCAGGTGTTTTTGATGTTAAAGATGCACCTCACACAGGCAGGCCCGCAGTCGAAAATGTCGATAAAATCACAGAAATAATCGAAGTTGACCGGCATGTTAGTAATCATAGCATCGCCCAGGAACTAAAGATCGACAATAAAACAGTTTTAATTCATTTTCGCAAAGTTGGATTCAAAAAGAAGCTCCATGTTTGGGTGCCACACCAATTAACACGAAAAAACCTGATGGATCGAATTTCCATCTGCGAAGCCTTGGCCAAATGGAATGAAATTGACGCATTTCTAAGCAGATGGTGACTGGGGATGAGAAAGGGGTCATATACTACAATATTGTGCAAAAACGATCGTGGTCAAAGTGTGGTGAAGCAGCTCAAATGGAGGCCAAACCAGAACCAACGTCCAGGAAGATTTTACTGCGCATTTGGTAGAACTGGAAAGGAATCATTTATTAGATGTTGCTTCCGCATGGTCAAACACTAAATTCAGATCTCTACTGTCAACAACTGAACCGTTTGAAGCTAGCGATTGACCAGAAATGGTTAGAATTGGTCAACAGAAGATGTGTTCCATCAGGACAACGCCAGGCCACACACTTCTATACTAAGTCGCCAGAACCTCTGGGAGCTTGGTTGTGAAGTTTTAATGCGTCCACCATCTTGTCCGAACCTGGCATCAAGTGATTACCACCTTTTTCTAGCATTGCAAAACTTTCTGAGTGATAAGAAATTCGGATCAAGAGAAGATTGTGAAAATCGATTGCTAGATGTTTTCGCCAATAAGCTCCAAGGCTTCTATGAGAGAGTCATTATGAAGCTATCTTTAAAATGGCAAAACATTATACAGCAAAACGGTGCATATTTGATCCAAATCGTACAATCAGAAGTATGTTTAATAAAGTCTTGATTTTCATGCAAAAATAATGGATTTCGTTTTTCCCAACCTAATATAAATTAAATCATACTTGAACAAACAGTTTTTTTATAATAAAACGAAAAAAAATATTCTCTTTTTTTAATTTCTAGATGTTACTCATTCTTGCTTGAAAAAGAATGATGCACTTATTTCGTAGTAACATCAATTCCCCTTATATGTGTAGATTTTCATATGCGTTTAGATATTCAATAAATAGAGAAAAAACTATACCCATCTATAAATATTTACTTCATCTTGTACCAATATGTGCTGGTAACCTTATAAGACGTAATAGAAATCAGTATTGTGTTGTCTGAGATGTCATGTATCATATGTCACTGTGGATATTATTTTTCTCATAACCTCCTTATGTATTATGTATCAAATGTGCTTTAGTTTTACGAATATCAATAAAGTGGGATCTGATTCTCATGGATAATTTTCAAGACCGTTTAATGATCGAAATAAAATATCAAACGGGTTTTTTTCAAAAATTCTGAAATTTTATATATATATATAACACTGTATATTAAGGATTTGAAACTACATACTAATATTTATGATAAAAGAGATGCCTTTAATTTTAATATCATCAAAGTGCCTTACTGGAATTCTAATTTATCAATATCTATATATAGAAATATTATTTGTAACTATATTTATCGCAATAAAGTATTAGTTAGCGATAATGCTAATATTTTTTTAAATCTTAAAAAAATTTTTAATCACTGTATTGAACATGGATACCCTGCTAATTTTCTTGTAATTATATTTATAATGGTTTTTTATGATACAATTTGTATTAATGTAATTATTTACTGTTATTATGTTTTGTAATGTTTTTTTTAAATTTAGACAATATCTAATTTATCCTACAATTATTAAATAGATGGCGCCACATGCTTTTTTAAAAATTTTTTAATATATATATTTTTCTGAGTTTCTTTATATTTTACGCTAATTTTATGATTTTTATTTTTATTTTTATGATTTTTTAAAAGTATATATATATATATATATTTCTTATTATCGTATATCGTATCGCAATTAATCGTTTCTTATATCGTATCGCAATTAACTTTATGCGGTTCTGCCCTCCCTATTTGGCGGGAACACGATACTGCACTCTTGGCCATCATTATAAATCCGTTTTAGTAGGTTATGTTTATGTTCATATGTTCTTTAGTTTAATGATTTAATATTTAAATTCTACACATATATAACTCTTTCCTTTCCTCTTGGTACATAGTATGACAAATTACAGGTGAAGGTTGGCGCCGCAAAACTTGTTTAAACCTGCAATCCTGGTTCCTAAGGCCAGGAATTTGTCTTTATACTATGTGCCTCCTTCCTACTTTTAGTTATCTTAGGCATATAACTATATGATTATTTTTATATTTTTGTTTATGTATATGTATATGTGTGTATAAATTTATATATATGTGTATGTATATGTATATGATTATATATTGAAAAAAATTCTTTTATATTGGATTATATATATATATATATATATATATATATATATATATATATATATATATATATATATATATATATATATATATATATATATATATATATATATATATATATATATATATATATATATATATATATATATATATAATATATATATATACCGTTAAAGTGTTTATATCAGTTAGTTCATAGAATCTAGGTATTTCAAGAAATAACTAGAAAAATCAGTTAAAGTAAGTAATAGATGAAAAATGTCATACTTAACCTAGTTATTCTATGAAATAACTAGTTATGCTCTAAAATACCTAATGATAGACCGTTAAAGTGAAGAATAAAGAATTTCAAAATTATTTTATATATTAATTGATCATAAATAAATAAAATCTTTCAAATAATACATTTTATCCCCATTGCGGATGATTAATTGATAAATAATATGGAGAGGCCAATGATATAATTAGTTATTGTTGATATTGCTAACGTTAGTAAAGCAAAAAGAAAGAATATTTTATGCAACTGTAACTGGCACATTAAATTTTCTACTTCTTGAACTTCAAGGATATCCTAATGCTGGATTAACGAATAGTCACGTGGTACTATTTGCGTTTTGTCTTAGCCCTTTTTACGTCTGGTATCGAATTTAATATTTTTTCCCGAGTAAGTGCAGCATTTTTTCCCTTTGACCCACGCTTATTTAACAAAGATTCAAATCTCTCGCATTGAATCATTCTTATTTATAGGTTAGTCCTTCATTCTAGCAGAAGGCATTGCTTGAAAATATGTTGTAAAAAATATTTGCTAATAATCCAAAATGTAAAACGTTAAGATATATGTAACACCTAAAATCTAATTTTAAAAGCAACGGAATGGAGCGTACACGCACACGCGTAATTGCAAATCAGCTAAAAGCAGCTCAAAACTGATTAAAAACAGCTAAAACCTGTTTTAAGAACTTTCGAGTGCCATATTTCATACTTTAACAATCAAGTAATCCTTATTCTATAGCAGGGATGGCGAACCATTGGCACGCGTGTCATTGATGACACGTGGCACAATATTTTGGGCACGCCCACCATCAAAATGATCAACCACTATTGATTCTTCAGTCAAGGAATTTCCAGTGAGATTTTCTCAGTTCAAAGAATTATCAGAAACGCTCAAGTTTATTATGTACCCTGATGTGACATGAATTGATAAACTGAACTTTCCCCAATACGATTGTTTCAAAATTGAAGAATTTGTGATAAAATTTATTGATTTTTAGTCTAGTTCAATATGGATTAAAAATTTATTGAAACAAGGAAAAAGTTGGAATTCATTGAAACAGAAAGATTAACACAAGCAATATAAGTAAAAATACCAGTAACCAAATTTTGGTAACATTAAGTTCTATTCCAGATCATTTTATCTGTTTGAAGATGTATATAGGCTCATGCCTTTTATCCATATTTTCCTCAACCTATGCTTACAAGTCATTATTTTCAGTGATTAATAACACTATAGACTCGCTTAGAAACCATTTGGTGGACGACTCCAGTTTAGCATGCATTCTGCTAAAAGTAACATCTTACTCAATCCTTATATAATTTTCTATCATCTAATCTGCAACAGCAGAATTCCCACTAATGTTACTTTATGTATTTGAATTGCATGTTTAACTAAAACATTTACTACTATAAAATGCAAACTGTATTTTTCTGTAGTAAATAAAGAGTTTTGTGTTAGTATTTAGTTTTATTAGTTTAATAAATACAATAAACACAAGTCAAAATTATTTAACGGCACGTCTATACCTTACTAGGCGTTTCTTTAGAAAAATGGCACGTTATTACATAAGGTTTATCCCCCCTGTTCTATAGAATACCTAGTTAAATCGTAGGGTTTAATAATTTTATGTACTTTAATTCACTTGTCTAATTATTTCAGAAAATATCTAGTTATTCTACAAATAACGTATTTTACACTTTTACGGTAACATTAAAACATATTTGATGTATCTATGTCTTTACGACTCATTAAGTCATTGGAGAAATAAAAATTAATTCAAACATACCACATAAAAAACATTATTTTCTTTAAATTCCTCACCTGATGAATTTGTTTGCAGAAAGAAGAATAACGGTAAAATTATTACAAACTAAATTTGTTCTTTTCACTAATTTTAGAAAAACCTGCAAAATATTACAATTATATAAAGTATTTTTTTTTTCTTTTCCTCTTCCTTTGCTTTCTTTTCTTTTTTTTTTTTCAAAATCATTACAAGAAATAGTGGTTTCTGTAGGAGCTGTTTTATAAAAAGTAAATTAAGTTTTTCTTTTTTTTTTTCTAAATTTAATTTCAAAAATAAATGTTCTACATATTCTAATAACTCTGTCGGGATATTAAAGAGAAATCTTTTTCCTAAAATATTTTTTCACAATTGTTCCCATTCATTGAGTCATTAATTAGTAATATTGATGAAAAAAAGGATATTGGATCATGAAGAAGAAAATAGTTCAACAAGACAAAAATTCATTGCAATAAATTAAATTTAACAGCGCATTTATATTCATTCTATTATCTGTCCAAACGATATTGTTTTCGGATTATCAGATTACGTGTTTGTAAACAGAAAAAAACAGTAAAGCAACAATTTATTGCATAATAAAACTTTTCAAAATTCACAAGTGAAAATCAGCATGGCCATTTTTGAATTCTAAATTATTCCAATTCAAAAACATACAAGTAGGAAATGACTGCCATTTGTTCGCTGATTGCCTAGTTAGGGAAATTTTCAAGTTAATATTTCCCAACGCAAGCAAAGAAAAGGAGCCTTTTGAAATGGCTTGGCTTAAGAACAAAATTCTATTGCACATAAAAACCTCTGTTAAGAAATGAAATAGGACTAAAAGTAATTTCACATTTCCTTTTTGTTATCTAACACAATTGAGTACTTGTCATTTAAAATAAGAATAGTTAGACATAAAAATAAATTACTCACGGCTCTTTTGGCATATCTATTTAAGTAGACAAGCATTTATCTCAGAAAATAGAGAAAAGCAATTTCGGGTTAAAGTTAGGCAATTGTAATGGCAGCTCTCTGTGTTTCAATGTGAACTCTGTTTTGTAAAAGAAATAGTTTTTTTTACCAATTACTGTTCGAAATGATCCACAGTAAATAATTGACAACGGGGTCTTGAAAGTTATCTTTTTGCCGAAAACAACATCAGAAAATTAATTTATTATTAAAAAATAACTTTAATAAAAAAAATTTTGCAATGCTGTGCTTGCATTTTAAATTAATCGTAAATTATGGATAAATGTATACTATTTTTTTATTGTTCCTATGAATTTATCTATTGATACCGTTTTATGTAATTTTGTATACCGTAAAATCTGGCGTATAATGTGCATCCATACTTTCAAGCTACATTCTTTTTAATTTTTAGTTATATTCGCGCGCGCGCGCGCGCTGTGTAACGCGCACTCTTACTTTTACGAAGAAACCAAAAATTTATGTGCGCAAGGCGCTTATGTTTTTAATTCATTTATATATATTCGAGGTATTATCCCAGATTTTTGAAAAGATGTAGCTATGGACTTCAAACGGTGTTCCACGGAACCCGGTGTTCAACAAGGCATACACAGGCGTTCCACGAGTCACAATAAAAATTCGAGACGAAATAAATATGTATGAAAAAGGAATTCGGGGTTCTCTATGAAGTTTGTATAGTTACAAATATCCAAAACTCGTCTGATTCTTGAAAACTGAAAATTTTATTTCTGTATAATACTTTTATTTTGCAACAATTTTTAAGCTTGCATTATGATATAATAAAAGCAAATTAAAACGTATACGCGCGCGCGTTTTTCCTATATGTATATTCTTCCCCTACTAGATTGTGAATATTCTATATTTTACTATCTCGGGTTACACGAGGTAATTTTATACGTTAATTAGCGCAATGTCTTACAAAACTAAATAGTATTCTAATGGAAAATGTAACTTTTTGCATTTTTGGTAAAAACACCTATAACTACGGAGAGGAAACAATTTATCAACAGATTCCATGTTAAAATATAAATTTAAGAAAGAACAGCTTTTATAAATTATAGGTTGCAAATTTATGCAAAATACACGTGATTTCTCACACAGCTTTAAACATTTCAATGCCATACAGAACATTGTGTTTAAGTGAAATATATTTCTCTAACTAAGTGGTTATAAAAACAAAGTGTAAAAACAAATGAAACTCAGAATACGTATTGCGATTACATTTAATCTCAATTGACCCAGATTTCGACAGTTTGTGTGTAAAAAAGCAAGCACACTTATCCCAGTTACTAAATATAAGAAAAGTAGAGGTGACACTTGGATATTAAAAAATTAAGATTAGAAATTTTTAATAATAAATGCTGACATGCTGATCTACTTTAAATATTATTTTGAGATAGTATATTCTTCTAAGTATGCATATGGCAAGGGGTTCCACGAAAACACTTTTCAGTTCCATGGGTTTCACGAAAACACCTTCAAGTTTTAGGGGCTCCGTGATTTGAAAAACTTTGAATATCACTGAGATATAATATACTTCTAAACACAATCCTTTAAGTTCATGAGGTATGTCATTTCTTTTTTATAAATAGTTTACCGATCCGCTTAGAATTTCTCTTTTATTATATGCTCACATATCTTTTATTAAAATTTTATCTTTGATGTTATCCTCTTATACTCTCGGCGTATAAAGAGCATCCATAAGTTTCAAACATATTTTTTGTGTTCAAAGTGCGCGTTATACGCTGTATTTTACAGTAATTATTATTTTTATAAATTTCTGATATAAGCAAAGGAGAAATTATGCATTAAAACAATAATCTACTTTCGGTAAATTACGTTATAAGGGCATTATAGAGGTTTTGCCCTTCGAGAATAAGATATAAGCTTCTTTCAAGCTGAAAACATAAAAAAAGAACGTTAAAGAACAAATTAAAGATTCGGAAAAAAGGAAGTTCCGAAGCTCTGAAAGTCCTATTTAACGTTACCGGTACTAAAAAAGTAGCCTATTTTAATATATTGCTACATTTTGAATTTATGAATATCAAATTTAATTAATATCAATTTAAATATTTACATTTCGATGGGAATTGAATTTACAGATTTTCTTGAAAACTTTTTTACTTATTGAATATTTTTTTGAATTTTTAGGAAACAGCATAATGCAGGAATTATGTACATTTATGTCAATGATACTATAATAGTTAATTAAAGAAAATGTTTTGAAGTTGTTTATGCAACTCTTAAAAATTACATGCATAAAAAGTTAAAAGAAAAAAGAAAAAGTTATGTCAAATATATATATCCTGCATATCTCGAAATATTTTAAATGGAAAACTTCGTGAGGAAACATATTTTTAAATTAATTTACCTGTTACTTAAATTTAGAAAAATTTCCATGAAAGATATAAATTTAATTAATTTAAAGTTTTAACTTATAGACTTATTCATTTGACACTAAAAGTACTTAATAGGGCTTTCAACTTAAGTATACCGCAACTAATTTTTAAACGTTTTTACTGCTGTGCATTTCAAATTAAAGCTTAAAGAACTTTTACAGAAAAGAAAGATAGAAAATATGGCATACATTTTGTGCATGGAACCAAATAAAGTACGTATAAACTATTTTACTTCATTAGATATATTTTAAGCGATTATAACTAATTAAATATGAGTATTAATCAATGGTATGATTTACAAAATTTGATTGTATTAACGACAAATCACTATTACAAAAATAGTTCGATCTCTCTCAATTAAATTTTCACGTTTGGAAGGGGAAAAATTAAATTTTGAAACATATAGAAATTTAAAACATCAAGCATCACGATACATTAAAACAAATTTTATGCTCAAATATATATATATATATATATATATATATATATATATATATATATATACAAGGTGTTACACACACAAACAACGAGACTAAGTTTTCAGCTTGAAAGAGAGTAAAGTTGGCAGCAACTGTTAGGATGACGTCATCTCAGGCACCTCCTTTATTCATGCAGCCATATTTTCCTTAAAAGATCCTATCAGTTGTGAGAACTGCGTCACTGTGTGAAAACACGCGATGTGAAAACGCGATGGGAAATCTGTGTGTGAAAATACGCAATGGCATTCTGCCGGAAGAATGTCGAATCTACATTAAGTTTCTTATTAAAGTTAAGAAGTCAGTCACGAAAGCATTTCAAATATTAACCAATGCTTATGGAGATGAAACTTTGTTTCATGCACATGTGTCTGAATGGTATAAAAGATGTTTAGGGGGAAGGGTCAGTGTTAAAGATGATAAACCTGCTGGACGCCCAAAGTCAGCGATTACAGACCAAAAAAGAGTCCAAATTAATGATATGAGTGGGTTCTCCATAAAATCAATGGTCAGACTGTTAATCAACACTACTACATTGAACTACAAAAAACAACGTGAAAAAATGAGAAAAAAAGGGCCAAAATTAGGGACTGATGGATGGTTCTTGCACCAAGTGAATGCATCTTCTCACATGGGTCTATCTGTCAAGATGTTTCTCACCAGCAAAAACATTACTGTGATTTTGCATTCTCCTTATTCACTTCATTTTATCTCAAGCGTCTTTTTTAATTTCTCTCACTTAAATCTTACCGATAAAGAACCCATTTAACTACAGTTGAAGAGGTTCAGTCCAAAACGGAAAATCTTCTGAAGGGCCTTCCAAAATCCTCGTTCCAGAACTATTACCAACAATGAAATTACCGAATGCAGAAGTGTGTGAATGCTAAAGGGTACTACTTTGTATGTGATACTGTCACGAAGAACTGAATCTGTAAGTACAATGATTTATTAGACCATTTTCGTTTTTTTTGTGTCACACTTCGTATACCAGCTTCTATACATTAATAAAACTGTCCACATACATTCACGGATACACATTTAAGTTTTAAATACGAAAGTTAAATAAAATTCTAAATCTTATCGAAATATCTAAATTTATATCTTTACAACCAAAAAGTATTCCATATTTAACCAATTCACATATTTTAATGATTTATACAAACAAATTTCTCGCGGAAAGTCGTCACAAATTGAAGTAGCCATTATAAACGAAAAATATACCCGGTATTTGTCTTTTGAATCGACTGCCCTTCTCAAAATTGTGACGTAATAAAGCTTAGAGGTATCAAAAGGCATTCACCGCGGCCTCTTTTCAAGTTCTGCAGTTGGGAGATTGAATTATTTTACTCCATCATTTGCATGAAAAGAGCTTTCTCATATTATCAGAACGTTTGAAAGGAAATTGTGGAAGTTGTGTTCCTTCTTATCCATAGCGCCTTTCATAATTTAAGCTACAGTAGAGATGTTTTCAGCTTTAGTTAGCAGTTATCTCTGCTTTACTTCATGACATGTTTCGCTACTCTCTCTCTCTCTCAGTTGGAATAGACATAAAGTTGAAAAATTTATTGTCTCGTAGATTTATTTTCTTTTACTGTATGCTTCAGCATTGTAAATTTCTATATATGTTTTTAACAAGAAACTTGATTATTTTTTTTGAAATTTACTGTTTATTTAAAGATTTTTTTAAAAAATTTTGTATAATTTTTTTCTTATATATTTTTTATACTTCTTCAGCAGAAATTTATCTTCTAGGCAATCAGTAGCCTAAACATCTAGAAATATTATTTTGAGTTTTTTATGTTTATAAAATCTTTAATTCATGCCATTTCCAGGGTTGTAACATATTTACTATTTTATGAATTAGAAGCATGTCAAAATGACTTTTAAGGCTGTCTTCGGCTGATGTTAAAGAATAGGATCCAAATTTGGAAAATGTTTTCAGTTATAAAAGTACTCGAACTTTAAAATTATAATCTGGCTTCAGTGTCCTGTGGAGAATCACTTATTTTATCATATTACTAATTTTTAAACTAACTGACATATTTTTTATCTTTTTAATATCCGTAAAATTTCGTATTTTTTTCTCCTACACCGTAATGCTAAATAAGCTATCCCTTACGTGTCAAATAAAAAAAACTAATTTTTTATGAAATGTTTTGAAATTTTAAAAACACTGTATTAGAAACTGTCATAATTTTCTATAAAAATTGAGGCATTTTTTCTGTCCGAAAATGCACTCCGCGTTCAGTTCATGCTCTTGTACATATGGCGAAAACAGCCTTAAAAATAATCAGCCTGCATGTCCCGCCTACTTTGGCAGATAGAACGGTAAACATCGATTTTTTTAACCTGGAAAGCACTTTCAAAGCCTAAAATAATTTTATTTATCCATACACAATTAACAGTAGAGTAATTGCAAGTATTGCTATTAGGTTTTGTTTATCTGTTTTTCGAGTGAGGTTTACATTTATTCAGTTGAATTTTATGATTTAAATATTCAAGTACTAATGCTAATTGAAAAATAATGTTAAGAAATCATGAGCAACAGAAAGGAAAATTCCCAATTTGAATGTGAGTTTTCTTCTTTAAAAGAAAACATATGCATTATTAGTGCCATAATGAGTTTAAATATTAATAGATAAATGAATAAAAATCTAGTGGCTTAGAGGTTTACCATAGCCCGAATGTTACTTCAAAATGTGGCAAATACTATCAATAAGAAAAAAAATATATATTAGTTTTTGCTGTAGGAAACTCCTGTGGTTTGTAAATAAATTTTTGTTTTACATTCAGTAAAAAATTAATTTATTTTTCCCAAACTAAACTAAACCAGTCGATTGCAACAAATCAGCGTCAGAGAACAGATGAATTCCAATTACTAAAAAAAAAATGGCATACGATTTTTTTAAAAAAAATATGGAAATATATGAAAGAGGCAATTCAGAAAATCTAGAGAAGCGAAAAAAAATGAAAATAGAAAATAATGAACGGTTGGGAAGAGATGACGATTAAAATTAGGAAATCAGAAGACGTTTTAAGAGAAAAACTTATTTTCGTAAGAAATGTAGTGGTTGAGAGTGATTGCCACCGTAATGAATGAAAAATGCAAGATAAAATAAATAGAGATGTCAAAGATTTTTTTCTAATTCAAGGCAGGTTGACAAAATTATAGAAATGATGGAAATTGAAGTTAGTTATTGTGCCCAATTCTTTGGAAATAACTAATAATACTAGACCCAGATAATGTGAAGAAAACCTGCTGAAAAAAATAGAATATTGGTGACTTCCAAAGCAAAGGCAAACAATGAGGAACAAAAAGAAGAGAAGAAAAAGAAGGTAAATGTATTGCAAAAGTAACAACTGAAAAGGAAGAAATAAGGAAAACAATGTGGCCAAATAAGCAATGTTTAAGGCTAATGATACCATTGCGGATAGAAGAAACACAAGCTAGAGAGGAAATTAAAGTTGTAAATAGTAATGTTAGTTCAAAAAGGAATTGCCAAGAATTATGAAACAAAGGTATTCGGAAACTACATGTTGGCTCTACAGACGGTCATTAAAGATATGTAGACTTTTCAGGGTGTTGAGAGCAATTTTAGAGATTATGGATGGGGTTCTTTTCAATATCTTAAATTGTTAATTGAGTATGACTTACGAGATTCACCTGAGATGCGCAATTCTCAGAATTAGGGACAATTTTGAATTCTGTAAATATTCCTGTTAAAAATAGCTCAAATATTTCCAGACAATCGTAAAAATTTAAAATTTTAGATGTAGATGAAAACGTAATTAAGATATGTTAAATTATTAAATTAAAATAATTTCATTTTAGATTATAAAATCTTAAGGAAAATCACTAAAACGGTGCTAAAATAAAACCAGTTTAATTTTAAAAACTACGCAGTGATATAATTTCATTTTTAAAAATAGTTACTTTTTCTCAATCCTAATTTGAAAATATAAGTATAACACGTATAATTAACGGAACATATAATACTGATATTCTTATTTTACAGCTTAACAAAAAATGAATGCATAATTATAAATTTGAGTTAAGCAATTAAATTATCAGTGTATATCTTTGTCGATAAATATTACTATAAAATGCTATTATTAATAATATAATAAGGATATAATATTGTTACCAATGTATACATATTACAAATCTATTTACAAAGAAACGATACCATATCTTTGCTTTTGATTTCTTTTGGAATTTAGGAGTTCTGCGTATAAGCTTGCAACCTTACATCCATCACAAAAATATACTGCTCACTTTAAATAAAAATTACGTTGTGCTTATGTCTAAAGAATAAAGAATATTTATTTCCTAAATGTAATATCACACGCTATATACATTCTAAGAATTTTAAATTTAAATCAAGATAAGTGTATTGGTATTCTTAGTGATCTCTGTCAATTCATACATTATCAGAATATTAAAACTTTTACTTTACTTCATTTATATTTTTTTCATCTATAAAAGTCCTGGAATTAAGTTTTCTTTCATCGAAGAAGCCGTCGTCAGACTAGCACAATAGCTTGAAAATAATTGTTATTAATATAATGGCTCATTGATTTCGAATTCCATAAAATTGTCGAAATAATTCAATGTATTGCTTTTGAAATATTCTTTCAAAATGTATTTTATCTCTTTTGTGTGTGTGTGTGTGTGTGTGTGTGTTAAGTATGTGTTTGCTTCGTGCTTTCGAAATAGTTTTATATGCATACCTTTTCCAAATTATATTGTATTCTAGTCAGAAAATTCTTAAAAATAATAAAAACGAAAATATACTTTAAGATCACATTCTTCGTTCGGTCGAAGTAAAGGGTGTTTTTTTAGAGGTATAGAACTTTAAATTGCAATAAAACAACGATGTATTATTCGATTGACATGAATTTTTTTTATTCAAAAGATAATCTTGTGACACTACATTTTAAATATGATCAAGCAAGGCGTAGATTCGTCGAATGGGCCCAAAACGAGATTGCCGTTGTTCCCAATTTTCATAAGCGAATTTTGTTTAGCGATGAAGCGCACTTCCGGTTGAATGGCTACGTCAACAAACAAAACTGCCGCATTTGGAGTGAAGCGAATCTACAAGTGTATGTCGAAACACCGTTACATTCAGAAAAACTGACTGTTTGGTGCGCTTTAGGGGCTGGTGGAATCCTTCTTCAAAAACGATGAAAGCCACAACGTTACAGTCAATGGTGATCGGTATAGAGCCATGATTACTAACTTTTTCAGTGCTGAATTGAACAATCATGATATCCAGGAGCTGTGGTTCCAACAAGACGGCGCAACATGTCACACAGCTCGTGCCACAATCGATTTATTGAAAGACACGTTTGGTGACCGCCTAATTTCTCGTTTTGGACCTGTGAATTGGCCTCCAAGATCTTGTGATTTAACACCGCTAGACTATTTTCTGTGGGGCTCTGTAAAGTCATTGGTCTATGCGGATAAGCCACAAACGCTTGACCATTTGGAAGACATCATTCGCCGTGTTATTGCTGATATACGGCCACAAATGTTGGAAAAAGTCATCGAAAATTGGACGTCCAGATTGGATTACATCCGAGCCAGCCGTGGCAGTCCTATGCCAGAAATCATATTTAAAATGTAATGCCACAAGATTGTCTTTCGAATAAAAACATTTCATGTCAATCGAATAATACATCGTTGTTTTATTGCAATTTAAAGTTCTATACCTCTAAAAAACACCCTATATAATGATAAATACTTTCTTTATTGATACATTTATTCGAGACAATGAAATTATTGATGCAAAATTTGTATTTATTTACAGTTTTGTTGAATGCAAAGAAACTCAGTAATAAATTTGCATTAAAGTAATACATGCTAACTCTTTTCTTTGTTAAGAGAATGTTATTTGGTAGTATTTCAAAGTATTATTCAGAATTTTCTATGGGTATTGTTAAGCAATACTGCTTATCTCATACACATTTTATTGATAATTTTTTCAATCCTTTTAGCGCGTATTTGCTAAAGTATTTTTATTTTATTTTTAAAAACCAGTCCTAAGATTTTGTTATAGAAAATAAAGCTCTTATTTTGTTTTCTAAAATTATTTTAAGATCCAAATTCTACATACAGCTCCCAGGTAAACAAAATTAAAATAAAATTTGAAATTAAAAAAAATATTTTAAGTTTTATTATTTATGTCTAAAATGTTTTCTAATTGCGTGCGTTTTGTATAACACAAAGGTCTCAATTAATAAATCTTTAAATCTTAAGAATTTATTTCTTGTATAATGTATTCAATATCTTACTAACGTTCTAAAATGTTTATATTAAAGTAAATGGAATTGAATCTAATTTGCTAACATTCTGTTTATAATACATTATTCAATTTATTTTTTTGAAAAATATATACATTTTATTTATATATGTAATGATTCTCATACGCTTTTGTACCGCTGTAATGCCATGCTTCTCAAACTTACAACATTTGGGATCCAGTTTTCAATCATAATTTTTCTCGCGCACCCCCTACGTATAATAACAAAGTTTTGAATTCAGTAACGTGCTTTGACGTTAATGCTACAATACGATTTTAATTATAAACTGAACAAATTATCAAATAAGTATTAAATTCTGTATATGAGAAACCTATATGAGAGAGTCACTAGTAATTTTATAATTATCCTTAACTTAGTATTGATAAATTAATTTTCAAATACATTGAGAAGTATTGATAAATTTATAAGTATATAATATATGATTGTGAAAGTGTATTTTATTTTTTAATATATCAGAATGCATTTTATTTTGCTTCATTTCTGTAAATTATATTTTTTTAATAATCCTTCATTTTCGATATACTCGCGATCCTCACACAGGGTTATCACCTCCTCAAGGGGGTGAACCTCACAGTTTGAGAAGTGCTGCTGTAATGAATAAGTAAATATCTGGCAAATCGTTGCATAGCCGTTATTACAGATTTCTTCTTACGGAATCATTTTTATACTACGTTCTATTTCTTTGGTTCTTATAGGATTATAACCTTTTCGTTCAGTCCTTTGAGGCAAATCGAGGAGAATTATTTGTTTACTTTCATTCGTTTGCGAGGTTTTGATCTTTTTTTGTTACATGTAACGTGTTCTGGTATAATAGTATAACGGATAAATCCCATTAATAGGAATAATGCTTTTCTCATTCTTCTCATTTTAATTTTGCAACAATGTATTTCAAGCTATTATCAGTTATTTTATTACCCTATTAACCTAAAAACCCTTATTATTACCATACAATCATGATTTTTCCTAAAAATTCACAAAAAAATTGTTATGATTTTATTTTATAGAATTTTTATTTTTATTTTATTAACTTTAAAAAAAATACCAAGTTTTTTTATTTTACATTCACTACAACAAAAACTACAAGTGTTTTAGTAAAAGTAGATGCCATAACTTTACATAAGATGTCATATAATAAAATGCGTTTTACTCGAAATACGTTTTTTTTTTTGAAAAACTCAAACAGCGACAGCGATTGCTCAAAAATGTTTTAAAATAATTTGCTGAAATGTTTTGCGTGTAATCTGTATAACAGTAGAAGTGCTTTAACCTTCAGATTTATCAATTACTGTTTTATTATAAAATATACTGTTCTTTATGTGAATATAATATACATATATATATATATATATATATATATATATATATATATATATATATATATATATGACAGCTATTATTGACATAGAAACACAATTGTTGAAGAAGTCTGAAATTCAGACTATATATTCGGCAGATTTGGTGGGAGGTGGCTGAGTGTGCCACCTATAGTATGCAAAACGCAAAAACATCAAGGTCTAAATGTCAACAAACTTGTCTGCCCTATTATAAAAATGTTGTTGTTGTAGCTAATGCCGCCTGTCTGCCGTTGTCAGATCGAGGCCCACGAAATTCATCGTGGCAAGGGGCTAGAAATACGCCTGTCGTTGGCCTTGGCCATGAGCACCATACAGGTGACAGTACGAATTAGCTCGGCGAAACTCTCCAAAGGGACAACAGATAGTGGCACTACCTATCTTCACCTCCGCAATTTAGGTATGGAACTGAAGGGGAGGGAAATATTCTCCAGCCCTATGCACTCGTGATTCAGCCCACGACACCATCGGATCCAGTGATTTAACGAGCACGTACACCGTGTATACTTGGAGGGTATTTGGTGGCATCGGGCATCGAACCCATGCCTTCCGGTCTGGAGACCGCTGCTTTAACCACTAGGCTACCCACGACCCATTTAAAAATATAACAGTTGATAATCACGAAGTTATAAAATTCTTCATAAGAGAACGTAATCTTGTAATAACAAATTTATTTTATTCTATTAATTGTTGAGAATGCTAATGTGATGGATAAATAGTTTTTCTTAGCAAAATTATTTTGGGGAATAAATGTTGTCTTTTTAAGCTCTAAGGGAGAGTTTGGTTTTGAAAACTTTTGCTTGTACGCCATGGTATTACCACTATTTTTTAACTGTAAATCCGCACCAATTTTTTTCCACACCAATTATATATATATATATTATGCATGGCGTTAGTATACTCTTGGAATCGGAATACATCGGGTAAGATTTTAGTTTTTCACACATTTTCATTATTATTACTTATGGTCATAATCATTATTAACCTCTATTGCAAATATTTTTGTTTATACATATTTATATTTGTCTATTTCCTATAGTAATTTAATTTTCCAATTCTATTCTATTGATGTTATATTCGCCCACGTGAGATTTTGGGCCTTTGCCTTGGTTTATCTCCTATGCTATTATGTCGAAAGTTTCCGCTGAAGGGGGAGGTTGAGATGTCGCAAAACACTGTTTAACCCTAATTCACTGTCCTAAGCCAGTGACAGATCGGGAAACCATAATAGTTTTTTCTACTCTGGTTATATTTCTCCTTTTTGGTTTGTAATGATTCCATGTTCTTGGCTCTTTCTGTTTGTTCTTAAGAAGTTTTAGGATTTATTAGTCTTCTTGCTCTATTGAATGTGATGCACCTTATTTAGTAAGTCACAAAATGAAATTTTCAAATGTTTCTACGTTTGCAATGAGAAAAAAAATAAGTAGAGTCATTAGTGGAATACTTATTTAATATCTTACATGAAAAAGAAAATAAAATTGTAAATGAGAAGAAAACGGTTTGATATCAATATTGGTTAAAAATTTGTATAAGAATCTAACGAACAACAAAAAAAACCATAAATAGTAACAGTAAAAAGACACCGTAAAAAAACGTACACACACACTTGCGTGTGTGTATACAATCTTCTCCAATAAACATTTTGTTCTTAAACACTCAAAAATTATAATAATATGTGAAATACCCTATAGATGCCATCCCTTTTTTTAGAAAATATGTGAAATACAAGTCTAATCAGCATAATCAAATTTCTTTAATAAAAAAAGGTGGTCTCAAAAAATTTCTTTACTATTTACTAATACTTTGTTATGTTTAGAAAATGTTGCATCGATTTTTTTACGTATTTATAATTATTCAGATAATAATTTGCGCAATAAGAGATAAAACTATTTTTATGTGTATTAGTTTAAGTCAACCATTTTTAACACAATCAGAAAAACAAAACATTTCGTTCTTTTATTCACAAAAATCATTTAATATTACTGTTGCAATCTGACTGAGACACAAGTTCCATCAGAGGGAAGAAAAATATTGTCAAGAAAGGTAATTTTTTCAACCATTAAACTAATATGATAAATATCTTAAACAAATTGCACCCCGGTCTTGCCATAGAAAATAAAACTCTAAATCTTCTGAAATTATCTAACTTTATATTCTATACAAGTCTGTAAACTGCGCTAGTTCAAATATTTCAATTTCTTTTGTTGATATGTAAGACAAACTACTCAACTAAAGTTTGACACAAATTGCAGCAGCAATTTTCTATGAATAATGTCATTGACATTTGTCTTTTGAATTGTCTGCCTTTCGCAAACTTGAGACTTAATAAAGCACAGAGATATCGAAACGAATTCATTGCAGCCTATTTCCACCTTCTGTATTTTGAAGGCTTTAAGTTATTTATTATGTCATTTGCATCAAAAAGCATTTCTCAAATCTTCAAAAAGTTTAAAAAGAATTCGTAGTTGTTATGTTCTTGCTTATTTTTAGAATACACTTCCATATTTATGCTTTAGGGTAAATGCATTAGTTTTGAGCAAAGATTTTAAGATGTCGTAATTGATGGTATATATCACACGTTTGTTTTGATTCAATATAAACAATGGGATGAAGTGATATTTGTTTTGACTTGCTTTTTTTGAACAGTGGAGAAGTTAATGATCATAAAAGTATTTGTCGTATATAAAACTTAAAAATTTGCTCTAAAAATATTTTAATTCATTTATAGATTAAATGTTTTTTTAAGTAACTTAGTTTATAATTTTATTGGAAATATTTTAAATCTAATGGTTATTTTTTTAAAAAAAAATTAAAGTGAAATATGTTTTGAATACTAGATTGTTATTTTTAAAAAAATAATGCAGTCAAAATTAATACATAGTACTTGTTAATCCATTTTGTTAACTTGATATTATTATATAGATTTTAAATAGATTCTATGAATAATTAGCAGAAAGCCAAAAAGCCTCTTTCTTGCAAAAAATATCAGAGAGTTAATTCCTATCTTGTATTTAAGGTATCCGACTACGTTCGGAACCGCAAACATGGATAAATCGCAAACATGGATAACTGTCGTGATATTTAGTGTCACATAGATTAGAATACATGTATAAAATTATTTTAAGGCCATTTTGACAAAAAAAAATATTTAAATACAATATTTTGGCAAAAGAAATAACTTAGAATAACGTTTTTTTTTTTTTCAAAATGTTCTCGTTTTGTGAAAAATGCTTCTATTATAATATCATTTTGCCAGTATATAGCTCAGACCTCTGTATAGAGGCTCAACTGGGATTTTTGAAAAATTCACATTATTTTCAGAGTTACAACCAATTGAAATAATTATCGCCTTTTTTTTCTTAAAATGTCTCATCTCTGTTGTCGTAAAACACGGATAAACCCACTTCTAAGTTATATATTTCAAAGCTTCTAGTTGAGCCTCTGTACAGAGGTCAGAGCTATATACTGGCAAAATATTATTTTAATAAAAGCATTTTTTTCACAAAACGAGAATATTTTGAAAATTGGTCAGTATATGTTCCTTTTTTGTCAAAATATTGCACTTAAATATTTTTTTATTGTAATACTATTCGTAAAACATTTTTATATACATTTTCTAATCTAAGTGACACTAGATATCATAAATATTATCAAACTATATGCTTTTGCAATATCACGGTTTCGAACGTAGTCGTATACCTTAAGTTGATTTCTTGCAGACATGTTTAAGGACATATAAGCCTCAAAAGAAAAAGCACATTTAAAGAGAAACAATGAAGGAGCTACATCTTTGCGACATTTAATTCACAAAACTTCGATTTTTATTTCTTTAACTAATACATTAATTTATAATAGCTCTAAAATAAAATTAAATGTAATTGTCTGAGTTTACGGGAAGATTAAAATATAGTTAAACCCTAGAATTTCCGTTGGTGTCTATTGGACACCGAAGCCTGTTTAATTTGTTCTCCTTTACACATTTCTGCAAGGAATTTGAAAAATATTCATGTCATTTAATTATTTTCCATAATGATTACACAGAAAACGCTTTGTGGTTCTAGGTTAATTAATAGATATTTTACAACTAAATATAACCAGAACATCCGCTGGGGTCGTTTCAACCCCCTAGGCAATTATCATTATAAACAGCTGTCATTCAGGAAAAGATAGCTCACTAAGTAGATGTCATTAGTAAAACAAACTTCAAGAAGAATATGTGTATATTTATTTGACCTTGAATGTAGTGTTATTGGCTTTATAGAGGAAATGAGTTAGTTATACTAAAATTGTTGTGTCTATGTGTTTCGTTAGACAACATTTGTTTATCTGCTCATAAAAAATTCATTCGATTTTCTTACCGTGTGCAGAGCAGACACAATTCAACGATGACTTTTGGAAAAAGGTCTATGTCCTGATGAAATTGTTAATTCGTTTCGAGAGCTTTCTGAGAATGAAACAGATAATGGTGAGCTGCCTTGCTCTAATTTATAACCCGATGAAGACATAAGATTCAGTGAGATTGACTGCGAAGAATCTGAAAAAGTGCGTACAAAATTGATAATACTCCAGTAAATCCAGCCTACCTGGTTGCTAAGGAGGGCACAAAATGGATACCGCATAAAAGTAACGTAGCTAGCAGATTTGGGGCTCGAAATGTTTTGTGACAAAGCAGTTGTCCAACACGCTTCGTGAAACATAATGTCAAAGTTAGTTTTTTTATCATATATAAATGGTCATAAAATATAATAATTACATCAAATAATATTAAAAATTCTTAAAAACTAAATATTACTGAACAATCTAATCCTGCAGTTATTTATTTAAAACAATTATTTTATCTATTTTATATTGTTGTGTCGAATCGACACCAGTAGACGTTAAAGGGTAATCGAAATCCCGGACGTTCTAGTGCTAAATATATTTCCTATGGGAATTTTATTTACTTCAGTTTCAATTGAAAAAAGTTGAAAAAAAAACTCTGGCACGTATTTTAAAAAATATTGGTTCTTATGTAGTGTACTGTTGAACAATTTTGACAACTTAAAAGACGACATCAATTGAAAAACGTTGTCGAATATCATCATCATTATTATTATGTTCGAACGCGCGCGCGCGTGCGAAAAATGGCTTCCACTAGCACCGCATTTGAGACGTTTTTTGATTTAATGAAATTAGTTGACGGAATGTGTAATATGTATGTACTAAACTATTTGTGAATTATTGATATGAATCAAGGCTATCACATACCCAATCATATTTCCTGTACCCTTTGAAATTGTCAAATATTCCATTATACGATACCGCGAAGTACTTCTTTCATCAAATACATGTATAAATTGGTGGAGCTTTCTGAAATGTACTTATTATATCCTAACAGATGAGGTAGAGGAAAGTTTTCCTTCCGAGAAACATTTTTCGAGCTTTACCTGGCTTTAGGTTAATGGTCTCTTTTAAAAGTCCATTTTTAAAAGTACGTGCTTAGAACTCTCTTTAAAACTTGTGTTAACTGCCGAAAGAACGATGATGGAGACGTGCCGAATTTCTTAGTGATTTTCATGGCTTACGAAATTTATTGGATCCGAAATATATTGGACATCCAACATAGTCTAACTGCGTTGGTTAAGAAGAAAAGTAGTTAAGAGTATATTTGATGAATTTAAAATGTATCGTTATGAATAAGTAAAAAAATGACGCTATTTCCATTTTCCTTAAGCCAGTGAGTTGTTTTCGATTAAAATTTTATTTTTATGTAAAACATTAAAGCTAGCGTTTCTCAAACTGTAGGGCGTGCCCCCTTGGGAGGCATGCCAATTCTACGAGGAAGGCGCGAGCATATTGAAAAGTCAGAAACAAAAGATTATTTAAAAATATATATTAATTTACTGACAGTAAACACAAACAAAATATATTCTGATATAAAAAATAAAATACACATTTACACACTGAGTACAACACTTATAAATATATATCCGTGCAATACAATGTATTTTATAATTAATTTACCAATACTAAGTTAAGAACAAGTTTAATAATTACCAGTGACCCCCCCCATGGGATTGTCAAATATAAAATTATATATAAATTTATAAACAAAATTTAACACTTATATTGGTAATTCGTATGGTTTATAATAAATCCCTTAACTTCCGATTAAAAGTTACGGGGAGAAAAGGAATAAATAAAAGCAACAAAAAAGAGCATCTGAAATGTGTAAATTCAACGCAAACACGGTCAAGGTCCTTTTATTCATTTTCGGAATAATTTTATGGATAACAGTGCACAGAAAAGATCGTACTTCGAAAATACGTTTATATACGTCCGTTGAAATTAGTGCACTTGAGTTAGACGTTTATGTATGCTAGCGGCACTTAAGAGGTTAAAGTCGTATCGTAGTTTAAGTATCAAAATATAGTACTATTGATTTCAATACATTTTTATTGTATGAGGGGGCGATGAAAATTGTGATTGAATATTGGGTCACAAATATTAAAACTTTGAGAAGCACTGCATAAAAGCTATACATTTTTTTGTTGACAGATGGATTTTATGAACAGATGTTATTACTTTTTCCTTTACTTCAAGACATAATATAATATACTTAGTTTTTTATGTAACAGTTTAGAACAACGTTTCCCAAGCTGTGCGGCGCCCCCACCCCCCTCTGGGGGCGTGATAACACTACGAGGAGATGACAGGGCGAAAACAAAAACTATTTTAAAAATTATTAATTTTCTGAAATTAAACAAACGAAATATATTCTGACATAACAAAAAATAAAATACACATTTACATTGACGCAATACATTTATAAATGTGCCAGTACTACCTAATGTACTTTACAATTAATTTAACAATATTGTTAAGTTTAATAATTAACAGGGAACCCATGGGCTTGTTATACATGCAATTATATACAAAAATTAACACTTACGTTGATAATTTGTACAGTTCATGATTAATCCCTTTACCACCGAATTAAAGTTACGCAATTTACACCCCAATGCCACCGTTTTCCACGGGTAGGTAGAAAAGGAATTAATAAGCAAATTATCTGAAATAAGTAAATCCTTCACAAACACTGTCAACATCCTTTTATCGAAATCCGAAGCCTTCAGAATCATTTTATGGATATCAGTGCTCAGAAAATATCTTACTTCGGAAATACGTATATATACGTCCGGGACAATCAATGCTTTGGCTGTGGGAGTTTTTTACACACACCGGTGACACTCAAGAGGTCGTAGAAAGCTATAATACAAAGCGGTATTGTAGCTTTCACTTCAAAGTTTTGTTTCATTAAATCCAATGCATTGTTATTGTATGGAGGTATCGGGATTAAAACCATGATTGAATTTTGGGTCGCAAATATTGAGAGTTTGAGAAGCATTGGCTTAGAATGAAGTATTAACGTAGTAGGAAAATATATTATTAACATATAGATGACTTTTATTGATATGTAGATGAATTCTCTTTTTGTGTTCATTCTTGATTCATGAAATTTATAATCATTGTAATTTCCTGAACGCATGTATGTAAAAACTTTCAATTCATTATCGTTATATATCGAATCACAAACTTTGTGTTTAGAAAGTATAAATTTATACTACTAAATATTCAAAATAATTCTAATGCTGAAATAGAAACTAAAAAAAATTAACTGAGTGAGAACATGAAACATAATTAGATTTAAAAATAAAAAAAGTTGCATCAGAAATTTCATAAATATTAAATTAAATTATAATATGAACAATGACTTAGAAAATACATTAGGTAATTTTAATGTAAAATTATAATGAAATATGTAAGGTATACTCCAGAACTACAAAAACGTATTATAATTTGCATACTCATACATGTGAGATTAAAAATGCGTGTGATATTAAATAAATCATCCTGTTTATATGATTTTTTGATGAATGATTCTCAATTATCTATCTCCTGATAAATAATGTTTTTCTGTTTCCAATACATACAAATCGTTTCCAACATTACAAGGCTAAATCAACTTAAACAAGATAACCAAATATTTAAAATTATTCAAAAATACATTCTAATAATTAAAGATAAGCATTTGAAACTGAAACAATACAACTTGTTGTTAATTTTCGACTATTCAGATTACAAAGTAATGTGAAAAAACAAACTTTGGACTAGTAGGTTTTATAATTCTTTATTTCGACTAATAAATGAAATTGTATATATTTTCAAAAATAAGCTTCCCTTCACTTTATGTTAATAATAACATAATAAAGAGCTGTTAAATATATTCATTGATAATTCCTCAATTTCTAAACACTCTAAAGAAACACGAATTAATTGGATTTGAATAAAGGGAAATGAATATTGAACCATGGTAAAGCCTCGACAAATTTAACTACTTCATTTCCTCTAAATGGTGGGTATTTTAGCCAATAAAATAAAGTGTAAATTAGTATTTTAATATTTTGATTATATTTATACACATATAATTCCGCAGGAATATTTATCTCCTTAAATTCCTTCAACTTATCACAGAAAAATATTTTTAATGATATTATGCAAGAACTATTTATAAATTAAAAGAAAATATATAAATACAAACTTAAAATTTCAAAAGTTTTATATTAGCAGTATTTGATGACGTTTTATTATTGTGAATTAAAACAATAAAAATTAAAATACTTTAATTTGTGGTAACTATTGTATGTTTCAATATCTGTATTTCAAATTAATATTCGCATTGTTTGAAATTTTTTTTAGAAAAATCCAGCTATACTTTTATTTTATAAAAATATAGCTTCGCATTGAAAACTTTTTACAAGTTTACGAAAACACGTTTAATAAGGCAAAATGTAAGACAAAAGTTCCAAATAAGTTTAAAAACTCAATATATAAAAAGTGTTATTAAACGTTTTCCTTATTTACAAACTGTCTACACATATCCATAGTTTATTTAAACTTCTCCAATTGCCAACTCGAAATGTTTATGCAGTTGACTACAAAATATTTGAACTAAATTTGTCTTTTAAGAATTTCCTTACGGAACATTTTTTTTCTTATTTATTGAATATTTTTTGCTAATTTTTTTCCATATGGTCTGATTTCAAATGCAGCTGACGCTTTTTTATAAAAAGAAAAATTACCCCCAACTAAAATAGCGTATGAGAAAATATGTTTTTTTTGGGGGGGGAGCAGGGCGTTTGAGAAAGTGAAAAATATATATCCCTTTAAATACGATCAAAATCTTTTTCATGTTTACGAAAAAATGGGATGCATGAAGTTTTTAAGGAAAATTTTAAAATTGTTTTCAGAATACTTAATCTTTAATATCCTTTTTTTATTGATGATAATGCTTTTTTAAATATATTTTTAAAATAAATTTATACTTCACATATATTCCCAGTGTTGTTACTTTCTGCTAGAGTAAATCATATGCTTTATGTTTATATATGATAAGTATTTATTTCGAAAGAAAAAATTCAGTTAAATAAGAACTAAATGTTTGAGTTAAACCAAAATCAATGACATAAAATATTTAATTTCATCTTTAGAATTATCTCAGTGAATATATTTACATTGGTTTTTGTTCCACTGCTCTGTATCAAACGATTAATATACAATTATTTTAAGAATTTTTTTGTCGATGTAAGGGATAAATTAAAATGAAATTAATTATTAGTAAACGAGGGATAAAAATATATGAAAATTGCTAGTTAACTCTTCATATATCGACGGTATAGGTATCACTCAATTTAAAATTACATATAATAACCATTTTTACGAATATTTTGACGATACTTAGCGGGAATAATCTTTGAAATCCTATCTTCTAAGATATATGTCAGCACGGGTTCTATCATGAGTATTTTAGCCAGGAAGGCGAATAGTCTTAGAGCAAAAGCATTTTCAGCTGATGGCGTTATCAGCGGATTGTGAAGATTATCAACTTTGTCCCGAAAAAATCGTTAATTTCAAAATTTAAGTATCTTATTTTTTTGTATGTTAATGAATACTTTAGAAAACGATTTGACTCTTTATTTTAAGTAAACAGTGTATATAATTAATTATACACATGAATATCTTTAATTAATTAAGTAGCACTAACGAATTAAATTTCCCAAAGTTGAGTAATGTTTTTATGTATATCCCTTAATTTCAAATACAATATTTTTTCAATCCCTTGATTTAAAAAAATATTACATGAAAAAACTGCAGCAAATCACAATGCGGTAGATAAAGGGTTAAGCAACTCGCAAATTGTGAAACAAAGTTGCTGATATTGTATGCATTTTTTCTACAACCTGGAATCTCTTATTCAATTATAAAGAAGAGTTAAAAATAAGGATATTGCAACATACTAACTACAAATACTTATTAGGTGGAGCTTGTTTTTTAACATGCAAAACCTAACAACGAACTGATAGAAAAAAAGGAAAACGCGTTATTCATGCAGTAGATAAAGAAAAGAGAAAAACACTCAAAATAATTGATTTTATAAGTTCTTAATTTTATTTTCAAAATTGCCTAATGTACTGTTTATCAACGTCATACTCTGCTTTTATCACAACACTTACCGTTAACTGACAAATTTCAAAATCTTC